>PVIR01005663.1:0-70578 GCA_004026965.1 Petromus typicus | reverse complement strand
TTACATCTTTATTTTCTCATACCAGAGAAAAGATGTGATATGTACCTATCTGTGCCCTATTTATTTCACTTATGAGGATATCCTCAAGGTATGTCCATTTAAGTAGAAATGATTCAAACTTATCATTTTTTATGGCAGAGTAATACTCCATTCTGTAGAAGAACCACAGCTGTTTTATCCAGTCTCCAGTTGATGGACACTTGGGTTGTTTCCAAGATGTAGCAATCACAAATTGGGCTGCTATAAACATGGGTGCACATATGTCACTGTGATATGAGTCTTTTAATTCTTGTGTGTATATACCTAGCAGGGCAATGGCCGGGTCAAATGGGACCACCAATCCTAGCTTTTTGAGGAATCTCACACTGATCTCCACAGAGGTTGTACAAGTCTACAGTCCCACCAACAGTGGAGAAGAGTTCCTTCTTCTCCACAGCCTCGCCAACATTTGCTGTTGGCTGAATCTGAAATGGCAGCCATTCTATGTGGAGTGAGATGAAATCTCAGTGTTGTTTTCATCTGCATCTCTCGAATGACTAATGATGTTGACCATTTCTTCATATGCTTCTTAGCTGCTCTTACTTCTTCCTCTGAAAAATATCTGCTCATTTCAGATGCCTATTTTTTAATTGGATCACTAAATTTGGGTGGGCTGATTTTTTTTGAGCTTTTTATATTATATATATAATATATATATATATATTTATATTATAATATATATATTCTAGATAGCCCTTTGTCTGAGGAACAGCTGGTAAAGATTTTTTCCCACATTGTTGGTTGCCTTTTTGCACTGTTGGTGGTTTCCTTTGCTTTGCAGAAGGTCTTTTAAAGAATGAGGTCCCATTTGTTGATTTTCTCAGCCAATTCCTGTGCTATAGAAGTTTTGTTCATGAAGTCTTTCCCTAAGCCAATGTCTTCAAGAGTTTTACCTAACTAGCTTTGCAGTAGGTTTAGAGTGTCTGTTTTAATATTTAAATCTCTTATCCACTTTGATTTTAGCTTGGTACACAGTGAAAGAGTTAGTCTTTGGCAAGTTAAAGCCCGATTTTTCCAGCACCATTTGTTAAAGAGGCTATCTTTCCTCCATTGAGGATTTTTGGCTCCTTTGTCAAAGATGAGGTGGCTCAGTGTATCTAGAGTAGTTTCTGGATCTTCTAGTCTACTCCATTGATCCTTTGGCCTGTTACTTTGCTAGTACCATGCAGTTTTTATCACGGTGGATTTATAGTATAGTTTCAGGTTCGGAGTTGTAATCAGTAAATAATTTTTTAAAAAATAAAATGAAAAAAAAGCAGTCAGAGACTCAGTAGGAGGATCACTGAGTTCAAGGCCAGCCTAATCTATATAATAAACTCAAAGCCAGCCTGGACTACACACAAGACCCTGTCTCAAAATACCAAAACAGTGCCAGGGATTTAGTTCAGTGGTTCCGGCACCTGCTTTGCAAGTGCAAGGCTCTGGGTTTGATTCCTGGTAACCACACACAACAATACCAGGCATGGTGTCTCATGCCTGTAACTGCAGCACTCAGGAGGCAGAGGCAAGAGGATTGCTGTGAGTTCCAGGTTCTCCTGGGCTACATAGTGAGTTCAGGGCCAGCCTGAACTAAAAGGTGAAACTCTGTCTCAATCCACCCCACCAAACAAAAGAATCAAAAATCTTCCATCATTAGGTGACTGTAGCCAAGAACAACTGCTAAGATGAGAAATAAACAATGTTTAAATAACGAACACCTAACTTCTAACATAAGTGGCCATACTGATGAACTTGACTTTCTCAGTAGATGGTACTAATGGTTAATATGTGATTTATAGTAATTAACAAAATACTAGTGAGGCTACAATTTCTCTGGCAGAAAGTCACATTTCATACACTTTTCTAAAAGTAAATTACTGGACTGAAAAAATAGCTCAGTGAGAAAGCACTGGTTTAGCCTATGCAAGACCTTGAGCTTGATCCTCAGCATAACTAAAAAACAGAGCTCAGTTGCAGGAGTATAATTAAGACATATAACATGATGTCATTGGCTACAGAGAGAGAATGAAAGGCTGCGACAGTGATCAGATGAATGTAACCTCCACTTGCACATCTCTCTTCTTCCCTCCCTCTGCCATCACTACTTCCTCTTTCTTTCCTTGATTCTCCTTCTCTTTCTTCTTCTTCTCAGTCTTTTTTCTTCTTTCCTTTTTATACCTGAATACATTATGTCTGTCTTTTCTTTAATGAGTTGTGCTATGTACATTTTAGGTACATAAAATGATGTTATGTGCTACATATAGAGAGTAAAAGGTTACTCTTGTGATCTTATTAACACTTCTGAAGTCATCAAGTGTCATTTACATGACCACTTACTGCCAGGGCTCAGTAACTGATGATTGTTTTCTGATTCATTCCTCCTTTCTCTCATGCTCACAAGGTAGCTGCCACACTACAGGCCACATAGCCTCATTAAACTAGGGAAAACATTACCAGAGTCTACTTTTTTCTCCTTAAGATCATGGTCCTCCTAAGTTCTAAAGGAAGCCACACACACACATACACACACCCCAAAAAAAATGTGTTCACTTTTTAGTATCTCTAAGTGGAATTGGAAAGGAAGAAAAGTCTAAAGAAATGTTGGACAAGCCAACTGACTGCTACAAATAGGATTCCAGACTAAATTTACCTAGTTGTTTTTATTTTTCAGCTAGGATGGGTAACATAGCCGTGGTGAAATCATGCAGTTGATTCACCTTCCAAACTCTGGAGTCATGGTCCACCGGCAGGTTAGAGAGCTCTTCCCTACTTTGTAGGGTGTTGCATGTGCTGTTGGGGGAGCTGCAGCTTTGTCTTTTGGTGGTTTTTCACCTTCAAATAGCGCAGTCTCCCTTCTTACCACAACCCCGCTGTCACAGGGTCCGCTCATGTGCATTCAGAATTCAAATGCCAAATTGCAGAGATGAAAACAGTGTTTCCCTCTGACATCATCATGTTCATTGTTTTACATGTTTCTTCAACATACACATCAGTATGACTGCAAGCAGGGCTCACTTCTTTTCTTCTTCGGTTTCAAATGATAGCAGCAAGCCTAACCGTCTAGTCAAAAACTCTGTTTGTCCTTGATATTTCACCCTGGCCTAAATTCCTCTGCTAGTTCCAGCTCTACCCACCCAGTCTTTGATTTTTTCTCACAGAACATTTGCTTCCCTAGTTATTCATCTTTCTATCTGTCTTTCTTTCTCTCTAAGAAAGGGTTTCTTTGCATGCTGTGTAATCTTTCTTGAGACCACACAATGCGCCTTTTTGTGTGATGATGGTGGACAGATGTGCTTTTTGCAGTGAGCTCTCTTTTGCTTGCTTATTTATATACTCTGAAGACTTCAATCTTCAGTCTGGAGCAAAATAAATTAGAACATTCATTTTTTCTAATTTATATTGAGGTGGATTTTCATTAATTTGGAGTTATTTGCTCATTATGCATAGTTCATTTCTTAATTTTTATTTCTATTGGTATATTTGTGGCACAGCATACATAACTCTTAAACCTCTTTCCTGAAAGCCCCAGAATATACTAGGAGAGATTAAAGAGCACAAAGTTGTCTTTTAAAGAAAAGAGTTTTAAAAACAGGACACCAGAACCACCTAAAAACAGCTTGGTTTTTTACAGAACAGTTTTCATAGCATTGATGCAAATGGACACAATTAAGTGTTCCACAGCCCACATACCCAGTTATATTTCTCCTGTTTGAAATGGATTTTGTATAATAAAGAATATCAGATTCAGAAGAGACTGTAAGACTCAACAACTCTTAAATCTAATTTCACAGTTAAGGATACATAGGCAACAGAAGTTGAATAGCCCATACAGGATGGTACCTGACCCCAGGTTCTTGATTTCTAATTCAAGGACTCAGCCTTGCACTATTCAAGGTACAGGCACCACACCTGGGGCTGAGACCTACTGTGGCAGGAGGCCCCAATAGAAGAAGTAGATGCTCTGCAAGACTGAATCAGGAACTGTACTTTGAGGGTAGGACAGGAATGAAAAGAGAACAAAGAGATGAGACCACACAGGTAGAACTTTTGACCATAGGATTATGGGATATGGACACATATGTTCTCCATGTTCACTGAACTATCACTGGATGGGGTCTGAGAAGGATACCAAGAGGAAAATGGAAACCTCAACTTGCTACCACCACCCACAGAATAGGCTCATAGAACTCTGTCATAGAAAAGCATTCATGACACTGCAGTGAGATGCAGAATTAAATGTGTGCTGCTGAAGGTGCTCAAGGAATGTAGGCACTCAAGGGATAAGGTCTGGGGGTGGGTTCTGCATGTGCTCTTGGGGTCTCCTCAGGAGGAGGATCTAGTACGCATGCTCTGAGTGTCTGTCAGGTTACTCTTTTCAGGCTACGTTAGGAAACAACCCTTTTGACTGTTTTTGAGGCTTACAGACATGGTGTGCAATTTTTAGTGCTGTTTCCTTTCAGGTAGAAGTTTGTGGAATGTGCATCTATAGTAGCAGAAAAAAGTACAGGCCCAATCTACAGACAAAAGATACAAGTTCAATAGGCAAGCTTCCTGTATCTTTTTTTCAAAATTCAAGTCTTTATTGGTACATTATGAGTCTATATCATCATTGCATTCAACATTGAGAGTTTGTATTAGACTGAGACACGACTTGATCTTTTAAGACTCTTATGGGTTCTGGAGTCAATAACGGGAATAACAGATGTAGGTAGGGGTGAAGGTGATGCTGTCATCTTGGGTAACTTTAATTTTATCCCAGAGCTACACTTTTCCTACAAGTACAATTTTATAAAGTATTCTTTTATTTTTCTCCTATTTATATTTGTTTCTTGTATCCTACCACAGAATCACTTTGGGGTGAGGGTACCATTAAAAGCTGAGGGTTCAAAGGAAAGGAAGAAGTGATCACTGCTGCAGACACATCTCTCACAGATTCAGCAAGCAGGAAAGCATTGCCTGGGACAGGGTGGTTGAGGTTAGCACATTGTTTCACTGCTGAAACGGCTGAATAATTTACTTAAAAACCAGGGGGTTGGAGTAGTGGGAAGGGAAAACATTATTCCAGCAGCAACTTGAGTTGAAAGCATTTTCAGAAGATTTATCCCAGCAACAAAACTGATTCTCTTTTTAGAAGCATGCTTACTCTGGAAGGAAATTTTTTTAATTAATCTGCTCTTTAACTTTCCTATTTTCTTATGGATTCATCCATATAGTCATGAAATTTAGGAACTACCCACAATTTGCCAAATGACTTAGTTATTATCAATATTTACAACAACAAAATAGGATTTCTCTCATGTCATAAAGGTTCAGAAAGCATACAAACATTTTAAGTGTTTGCCAATGTTTGTTCTGCTAGTTTGAAGTAAGTTATGGTGTTTGTGTTCAGAACAAACAATTCCAACCTCTCATGTTAGAAAAGAAATTCATCTTACCTTCTACAATTTTAAATCAACAAACAAAACACTCCTAAAAAGGCCATAGAAAGGATGAGGTGTACTCAGAATAAAGCAACTCAAATGGTTTGCACGTACTTGAACCACATATCACTTTATATCAAATCTCCTTGCAAATGAGGGTTTCACTTAAGAGGACTGCATGTTAAAAACCATTATGTTAGTGCATTTTGAATCTTCTGATTATTTATACTTTTGGACAAAGATTTTATGTACACTAATCATATGCAATTCTTGGTTTTCTCTCCTATCTTCCTAACTCCAACACCACTCTTTGTCTTCAGTGAGATAGATGAAAAGACCTTTTAAGATAATATACCTACAGATGAAGATATTAATCATATAAACTATGTACCAGTGCATGTAATAGTCACCTTCCGGATAGTACATTCTGCTCTATTTCCAAATTCCTGGATCTCTCTTAAAATTCTATTATGTATGTCCTATGTATTGCTGCAAGGAATCTGAGGCCTCCATAACATTCAGAGTTACTTGTAAAAGAAACAGATATTTGTCTTGCTAATACTGCTGCCTTTTAGCATAATTTAGATTGTGTTATGTTTTGCTCATGTTTCTATTCCAGCCAATCAAATGAAAGGAGGTAGGAGTGAAGAAAGAAACCCATGTCTTATTACGTAGGTAAAGTTTATTAGTTTACATGCTAATTAACTAAACAAATTAAATTATGCATCCCATTAAAAATATACTTAGTACCTATTTCAGTTATTGTTTTGTCTTCCAAGAGCCATCAGTAAAAATCATTATTCCTCATACTTCAAAAAATGTGGTTGCAAAGAAAACTGTTTTTTAATTCTCTCTTGATGATTCTAGTGACCATTCTGTACTCATTTCTTTTCCAAAACTATTTCTACAGTCTGGGACACTAAGACTATCTGTTTATCATCCTTAGAAATTTGGACAGACCAGCAAGAGGAAGACTGTTATCTCTGGAAGTAAATATCCATATTATGAAATTTCAACCAAAATAAATGTAACTGGTAAGATCACAGAAAAGATAGTGACAAAGAAAAATGAAGTCAGAAGATAGCATAATTCACACTGTGCCAAACACATTCCAGGTAGTCAGAGGAAGGAAATAATCCCTAATTTAAACAAGAGGTTTACCTGAGTCATCCTCATTTAACTGCAACACAGGCAGGCAACAAATGTAGCAACCACGGGTGACAAATAATATCATCAAAATGTTATCCATAAGGGAAAGAATCTAAGGCAATGTTGTGAAATAAAATCTCAAACTAACTCAATTTAATCATTTATAATGTACATATGAAGTGAGAAGCATTTAAACATCAAAGACAGTATTCCATCATTGAGAAAAATGAGAGCAACTGTCCAAATAGTTTTCTTCTCATAATGGAAGAGTAATGCACATTTTCTGTATTTGTTCATTGTCATGGTAAAGAGATTAGTCAGCTGTTGGTTCATTTGCCAAATTACTCTAATCAATGATTACTAGCATATGTTTTCATGTCCAACCTCTAAGAACTGATGCTGATGCCAAAGAAATCAGGGTGTAGAGGAAAAACATTCAAGGAATTCAGCCTCACCTTTTAAAGCTTTTATGAGAAACAACTTCATGAAGAAAATACTTGTTGTATTAATATGAGAAGTTTATTTTAACTTGAGTGTGTAAGAGGTAATCAAGCAAACAAAGGGAGCTAAGCATAAGATACCGAGAAAAACACTATAAACGCAGGAGTAATTCACAAGCCTGGGCTTTATGTTGGCCTCTAATATCCATCAGGTTCTCCATGGGATATTATGACGTGAGTTTAGGGCACCATGACAGACCCCATACTAATAAACCACCTTCTGAATCCTCTCATTTATTCACCAACTACATGTATTTTCAAAATATAACCCCAAAACAAACTCTTCAGTTTAAAGCAGTTTGGTGATACTGTTGCCAAAGTATTTTAAAATGTCTTATTCATTTGTAGTCTATTTTTTCTCACAGTGATATATCCCTTTGTCTGTATTTCTCTTGTTCTACAGCAGTGATTTTTGTTGTTGTTGTTGTTGTTGTTGTTGTTGTTGTTTTGTTTGTTTGTTTGTTTGTTGAGACAGGGTCTCGCTTTGTGGTTCAGGCTGGCCCTCAGCTCAGCCTCCAACTCACATCACAGCAATCCTCCTGCCTCTGCCTCCCGAGTGCTGGGAATACAAGCGTGAGCCACCACGCCCGGCACTGTGGTATGTGGTACTGGTTGTTGCTGGGCGTGAGTCTCCATGCCCAGTATGGTATGTGGATACCGGGGATCAAACCCAGGTCCTTGCGCTTGGAAGACAGGTGCCAGAACCACTGAGCTAACTCCCCGGCCCAGCAGTGATGTGATATTATTTCTCCAAACAAATGTATTCCAGTATACCTTGACAGTTGGGTTTCACTGTTGTGCGCAGTTCTGTTGTATGGATATACCAGTTTCTTTATCCATCCACTGGGACAAGGTAAAATTTTTCTTATTTTTACAAGTAAAGTGTCTAAGAACATAAGTGAGTGTTTTTTGTCTTGATATGTACTCCTGTTTCACTTTGACACATTCAGAATAGAATTACTCTGTTGGATCACATGGTACGTGTATTGTTAGCCATCTTAAAAACTGCCAAACTCTTTTCTGAAGTAATTGTGCCTTGTTCATTTACACCAAAGCTGAATATCCACTTTTCTCATATCATGATCATCAAGAGAAGAATCCTCATCTAGACAATATATTGAAATACATGATGACATCCCCAGTTTCTTTCTTGATGAGGAGCTCTCCATGTCTGTGGAAGCTGGAGTAGTTTCTCATGCCAGGCTTCTCTTCAGAGCCATATTCCAACATCTAATTTCAAATGCATTCATTAACCTAAGATGAAAATCGCAGAGCCATTCTTAACTGACTCCCCAGTTTATGTTACATACTAAATACAAATGCCAAGTCTTCCCAATGGACACCTTCAAAGAACCTTCTCCACTCTTTTCTTCATCTTTGACATAACATTTCTTCCTCTTTTGTAAGAGCCTTGAAATTCAATTTCACTCCAAATTGAATCTCTTTACCTATATAGATGGTGAACAATTTAAAATATATTTATGTTAGTTCACCTGACTCCTCTGAAAGAGCAACACTAACTTTGCCTATATGATCCTCTGCCCTCTGAATTACCCACTCACTGCTACTGACCTGCTAATAAATTCATTACACACAGTGCATTTTTGTCTCCATGGATTAACACATGTAGCCATCTCCTTCCTTTTCATCTGATTATCTCATCTCCACTATCACACCCAGTGATAAGTCTTCCTTAAACCTCCAAGTCAAGTGAGTCTCTACTCCTTGGTATCTTCAGATCTCCACAGATTTATTTCTATAACAGTGATGTAGATTGTGGTCTAATGCTCTGCTGATGAGTTTTCTCTCCCTCAATCATGAGCTCTTAGGCTCCAGCACGTCTCGAACTCATCACTACATTGGCAGTGCTAAGCACCCTTCCAAGAGCACAGCAGACATCAGAGAGTCTAGGTTGGATGAGCAGAAATGTCAGAATCTGAGGGACTCAGCAAAACAGAGTCTATCACAAAGTGATGGGGCCTTGTAATATTCTAGATCACAAGATTAATGGCACGAGAACTGGGAGTCATGAATCTGCTACTAGGTCATTTTGTTCTAATATGTAGGTGTCTTAAATGAAAAGCTACAGAAGATTGTCTGCCTAAACTTGATAGGTGTGTCTTTTCGTATTTGGTAGATGGTGCAATCTCATGGAAGATTTAGCTTTCAAAAGAAGTAGACATGTTGTTTCAGTGAAGCTATCCTGTAGCGAACTTCAGCAGAATTCTCTCTCAATCTTGTTAGTAGTACCTGGCTCCTTGGGGTGTAGAAAGTTAAAGCCTGAATAAAGGTTTCTCAAAGAATCTTTAAGTCTTTAATTTCCTAATTTTCATTAAATAAGCATTTCAAGTTTCCTGATTGAACTTAAAATACCACAAGAAGACCCCCCAAAGTATTTTGAATAAATTAGATGATTAACTAATTATTTTTGAGATGCTTTACCAAAACAGGGAAATGCCTCTTCAGTGGCTCGCATCATCAGAGGATACATCTGCAGCTGCGAAGCTGGGCACGGATGTATGACTCAGATATTCCACTCTCTGGAAGTCAGGACCTTTTTTTCCCAGCTGGATTCAAGCCAATGTCACCATGACCTTAGTGGGTTCCATGTAGCTGTGAGTTGTACAACCTGAAGGAGATAATCATAAAGATAACTTTAAAATATAATTCCAGGAGATAGTGGACACTCTAAAGTGAGTACATATGGACAGGGCCTTGAACTGGAAGAGAAGCTGCTGTATGTAGGAACTAGTGTCTAGATTTGGGGCCCATAAATGAAGCTGTAAGAGAAAAAGATCTATAACCTAAACCAGGCATGATGATACACACCTATAACCCTGACACTCTGGGAGACTGAGGCAAGATTGTAAGTTCAAGTGCAGCCTCAGCAAATTAGTATGTCTGTCTCAAAATCAAAAAGGCTGGGATTTTTGAGCTCAGTGTGAAGGCCATGGTTCAATTTACAGATTGGGGGCAGGAACAAACAGCTAAAGCAATAAGAAGAGTTTTCTCATCACAGAGGCAGCAGCATTTAGGATGAGGGTGTCCTGATGGCTGCTGGTGCTCCAAGCTCCTCCCAACTACTTCCTGTAAGAGATTTACATGCTGCTGATGGCCTTTCTTGGATTAATACTTTTTAAATTGATTTTATTGATACATTTTATATATACAATATGATCACATTTAACACTGAGAACTTGTACCTGTACATGACACATCTTCTCATTTTCCCCTTTCCTCTGCCCTCCCTACAACCCCTTCTCCCATGTACATAAGCTTTGTTTCCTTTTTTAATTTTACTATCAAGTTGTTTCTTTCCTTTTTTACTTTCCCCTACCCACCCTTTCCCTTTTCCTTTTGCATGTTTTCTTCCTACCTCACAATAACTATCATATATTTTGACACTCATTACCTTTGGTTTTTCACACCAAAGAAAAGATATAGTACTTACACATCTGTGTCCTATTTATTTCACTTATGAGTATATCCTCAAAGTGCATCCACTTGAGTATAAATGACTCAAATTTATTGTTCTTTATTACTGAGTAATATTCTATTTTTTAGAAAAACCACATCCTTGTCCAGTCCATTGATGGACATTTGGGCTGTTTCCAAGATTTAGCCATTACTAACTGATATGCTGTAAACAAAGGGATATATATATATATATATATATATATATATATATATATATATATTATAATTTTTTAAAAATTTATTTATGTATATATCTAGGAGAGGAAGAGTCAGGTCAAATAGGACTTTGAGTCTTAGTTTTTAAGGAATCTCCACACTGATCTCTACAGTAGTTGCACCAGTCTACATTCCCATCAACAGTGGGACGGAGTTCCTTTCTCCCCACAGCCCTGCCAGCATTTGTTGTCGGTTGATTTTCTGATAGTACTTATTCTTTGTGGAGTGAGATGAAATCTCAATGTTGTTTTCATTTGCATCTCTTGAATGACCAGTGATGTTGAACATTTCATGTGTTTCTTTACTGCCTTTGCTTCTTCATCTGAAAAATGTCTGTTAATTTCAGATGCCCATTTTTTAATTGGGTCTTTAAATTGGGGGAAGGCTGACTTTTTGAAGTTCTTTGTATACCATAGATAGTAGTCTTTTGTCTAAGAAACACCTGGGCTGTGTCTCTCATGATTCCATCTGAGAAGTGGAGGTTAAGATCACTGATTCTCAGAATACTACTAAAGTTAACTGTATCATGTCCTGCTGTACTACACACACACATATATTCTCTCTCTGTCTCTCTCTCTCTCTATCTCTCTGTCTGTCTCTCTCTGTCTCTGTCTCTCTCTCTCTCTCTCTCTCTTTCTGCTTTTAGTGGGAGAGAGTAACAAAAGACCTAGTCCCTACAATACCTCTTGCTTATTTACTTTCTAGCCCTCCATTTCCTGTTAATTCCTTTCTTTACTGTAAAGGACCTAAGCACATCTCTCTGGCAATGAAATACATCAGAATTTTTGACTCTTCCCCAATGTGGCCCCAAGGTGTCTTCTGACTGTAGAATGCTGCTTTTGTTTTCACCATGTGTGTAACAAGAAGCACTCTTCTCTTGGAGACAAGAAGCACTCCCTGCTCAATTGTACCTGAGAGAAAGGACGGTTGTTCAACGTGCAGACTAAAGAAGTTAAAATCATTTTTTTTTATTTTGAACCATTTCCCCATCATGAATGAATACATCATGTGCCTTATAGCCACCTGTTCCTTGATTGTGCAGTGAGACTTAGTGCAAACGTGACTTTATCCTGATTCTAAAGCAGCTGGACTCATAACCTTGCATCTGTGGGGTGATCTGCAGTTCATCATGATGTCAGAACAGCAGAGCCAGTACTGGGAGTGCACAGCTGGGCAGCTCAGGGAGACAGAGGTGGGCTGAGGTAAAATTGATGGACAAAATGTTAAGATCATCAGCCAGTCCAATTCTTAGAGTCATGGGTGTAATCTGAGATCTTTCACTAAGGCCAAAGACAATGGAAAACAATCGCATCTGTCAGGCGCTGTCCTTCACTGTTTCCATCTTTACTTCATAATACAACACTACATTCCTCAGGGTTTGGCCCCAAAAGATCACACCCTAAATGGCTCACATTTAGAACAAACAAACACACAAATCCTCAGGTTTGGCATTGTTGCTATGAGAAGTGGAAGCTAATATCTCTCCTTAACATAAAACTTCAGAGCATCTTGCTTAGATCTCCTTCTAATGACCAGAGGATTCTTATATTCTTTCTGAAATTATTATTCAACCCTAATCTAGCCTTGAGATTTTCTTTTAAAATTCTAGTTTCTACAAAAATGTGATATATGTTGTCCTAATTTTATTTGAATAATTTTTATGAATGTCATTTCTTTATGCTTCCTTATTTATCTTTGAGACCAAGAACTAGTCATTATAAAGAAAGAAGTCTCAAAACCAAGTCCTCTTTGTAAGAAAACTGTTTGAATCAAAGCAGAGATTGAAAATTTGAAATCAATGTCCAATTCTGCACCTAAAATTATTCCTTAGAAGAGAGCCACAATCCACAGTAATTAGAAAATAATGGAGTGTATATTTTGTTTTGTTTTGTTTCACTTATTGGTACCAGAAATGGAACTCAGGACCTTGCACTCATGAAGCAGGCCCAGCGCCATTGAGCTCAACTCCTGGACCAGAGTCAGTATTTTGAAAAAAAAAAAGTTAAATTTAAAAAATGTTTCCCTTTGATACTTACAATAAATTATGTTTATGATATGAAAATGACATAATTTGTGCATATATATAAAATAAGAATATTCATGAATAGAAACAGCATGTGTTGAAGAATTCTGAATTGAGACTTAAGATCTTAAGTCTGTTCTCAGCCCACAAATGTCCTTGTCTCCTGGTACATGTTAGACACACATTATGATCATATTCATTATTGGGAATTTGTACCTATATGTAATATGTCTTAGTTCTTACTTTTTCCATTCCCCTTTCCTATTTACATAAGCTTTGTTTCCATTTTTCCTTTTCTCTCCCTTTTGTATTCCTCCCTTCCCAAGGTCCTCTTCCCCTTTGAACATTTTCTTCCTCTTTCACAGTATCTATTATACATTTTGGTCTGCATTTATGCTATCCATTTCTCAAACCAGGGAAACAATTTGGTATTTACACATATGTTTCATTCTTATTTCATTTATGAATATGGCCTGAAGGTGCACCCATTTAGTTATAAATGCCTCTAATTTATTATTCTTTATAGTTGAGTAATACTCCATTTCATTTAAAAAAATTCACACTTTCTTTATCCAGTCTGCAGTTGACAGGCATCTGGGCTGCTTGCAAGATCTGTACTGCTGTACAATCTGTACTGCTCTAACCTCAGGTGTAGTGCAGAAACTTCTAAAAATCACTTAAAGTTCACAACTTTTTCTCATGAAATGCATTTGTCAGGTTCATAAGGTAATTGGAGAACTGTAGAGGAATTCACTGAAGTTATAACATTTTATTAAGGTTATAATCTGAAGGCCAAGTAAAAGCCTTTATTTAAAAGATACTTTGTTTTTTTAACCTGAGACTAATTAATAATCCATAGAAAACTAGGAAAAATTAAAAGTTTATTATATTCAAACACTTGACAAGCATAAGAATTAGCTGGGAGGGAAAAAAAGAAATACCAAATATTTTAGTCTTGTATTGTCAAAATCTTAAATAGCATCATTGGAAGAATATCAAATCAGGGCCGGGGAGTTAGCTCAGTGGTTCCGACGCCTGTCTTGCAAGCGCAAGGACCCGGGTTCGATTCCCCGGTAACCACATAACAATACTGGGCGTGGAGACCCACACCCAGCAACAACCAGTACCACATACCACAGTGCCGGGCGTGGTGGCTCAGGCCTGTAATCCCAGCACTTGGGAGGCAGAGGCAGGAGGATTGTGATGTGAGTTTGAGGCTGAGCTCAGGGCCAGCCTGAACCACAAAGCGAGACCCTGTCTCAAAAAAAACCTAAAAAAAAAAAAAAAAAAAAAAAGAATATCAAATCATACTTGCCCCATCAAGAAATTTGTACAAACAGGAAAAATTAATAGCATACAAGCAACTTCTGGCCATGGCAATTCTTACTTTGATGTGCCATAGAAAGTAACCGAAGCCAAAAGAAACAGCAGACTGCCCAACAGGCAGCTGAAAATTATAAGTGGAGTGAAGCCCTATGTTAGATGTTGGGTCAACTGTAAACACAGTGTCTGGCCAGCACAAAGCACTTGATGATTTCTTTTAAACAATGAAAGAAAATACTCACTGGTCAATGTATTGGACATATGTGTGCACTGATGAATGATAACTCAGAAGTAGGTACAGGATACCATGCATCAAGGCCCAGGGATTACAGAGATAAATGCCATATCCGCTGTCACAAGAAAAGCATGTTAAAACTTCATGACAGTGTCCTGAGCAGAGTATTAGGGTCATGCCAAGACCTGTGAAAATATAATAAGAGACAAGCAGCTCTTTCTAGACAAATTGAGAAATAGCCACAGGATATTAATGTGTAACCTTGTTCACATACCGTGAGAAGCATTTAGGTGGATGCAGATGTATAGAAAAGTAAGTTCCAGAAAGAAGGGCCTGCATCTGCAGCACTGAAGGAAAAACACTCTGAGAGAAGTGGGGAGCTCAATAAGGCAGAGTATGGACTGTTGTGCCATCAAATAGCCTGTAGTGAGCCCTGGAGGTCATCGCAAGAAAGCATGTTCAAGGTGTTTTAAAGAACTTAGATAAGGCTTGGGAATTTATCTCAGTGACACCACAAGCACAAGGTCCTGAGTTTAATCCCTGATACTGCAAAAGAAAGGATAAATAAAAATGACAGTCTTAGATAATTTTCTATAGGTTTCAGGAAGTTACAAAAGTTATGTAAACAAAAAGGATATACAATTGAATCTGATATTTATAATATTTGCTTTTTAGCAGGGAATAAGAAAGCTCAGAATGGAAGGAGCAGAATCAGGAGGAACACTCTTGGGAAAGAAATCCCAAGAATTCACAAAGAATTCAAATACAACAAGGACCACTGCATCCCCACCACTCGTTCCCAAGGGGTTGGCCCTCAAAAATATATAACATTAAATGAATGAATGGATATATCAATGTCTCTGCTTTAGTTTTAAGGTAAGTTCTAATCATGACTAATGCATTTTTTGTAAAACAGAAGATTGAGATTACAGACATTCTATGATGAATCTACTTATTTTTCAGAAAAAAAAATTGGTTGCATGTGGGCTCAGAGTAAATTAAAAATTAAATCTAAAATCATTGGCCATACTACAAAGTATATTACACAGTACAGTACAGTACAGTACTATATTTCTTTTGTAATTACAAACTATAGCTAAATATGCTATGAGTATCCATTGCTAGTTCCACTTTCAAACTTTTTCCTAGTTCACAATTAACTACCATGTTCCAATTTCTTTATATTTGAAACAAACACTGTTTTTCCTAAGGAGTTTCAGGAACCATTCTTTAAAGAAGTTCCTTGGAGAAGTTGTCAGAATCTCATTTGGGCGTTTTATACCTCAAAATCTCTAGCCAGTTTGATGATGGTACCTTATTTCTGAAGCCCTGAACCTCAAAATGAGAGATGCAATCAGAATTGTGCTCCCTGCCTATCATCCATTCCACCATCTCACAGTCACAATGACTTCAGTTTCCTTATTCTTGTGTCCTATGAAGAATTCTGTGCTAGACTGAGGAAGCCACTCTTCAGGAAAAACTGCCTTTGTCATTGGATCAAGAAGTGAAAGCGGCAACTAGGCTTAAACTCACCTCACACACTTAGGTCACTGGTAGTAGTTTCTGTCTGTGAGTGTGGAGAAAGCATTTAGGGAACTTCTGTCTCAGTATCACCCCTGACTATAGCATCACACACCCTAGATCCAGCCACCTCCAAAAACCTCCACCAATAATCTCTTCAGACCTTGAGGGAATACCTAGATACAAGCCATAACAAGATTCAAGATTGAACATAGCAGGCCAGGGATTTAGCTCAAATGGTAACACACCTACCTTGAAAGCACAAGGGCTCGAGTTTAATCCCCAGTACCACAATAAAATAAACAAATAAGTAGATAAGATTGAACATAGAACTTCTGAGCCATTTGACCATTTAGCAAATATCAAGTTCCTCCTGTGTGAAAAATGTTGGAAGTTTCTATACACATTCACTTAATAACAATTATCATGAGAAATGCATTATTCTAAGCACTTGGATGATAGTATAAAAGAGACTCAGTCCCTGCCCTGAGAACATTCAAAATGGACTAGCTATTTGAGCACCATGGCTAAGTCATGTCAATACACTGAGGTCCATCTCTGGGAAAAACAACCTGCCCAGCACTATCTGAAGAGCTACCATGCAGTGAAATATTTTGAAGATGGAAGCACAAAAACAAAGGAGGATTGGAGAGAAAGGCATATTCCAGGATGAAGTAGAATTTACTGGACATATGAGAAAAGAGAATACATGGCTCTCAATGACAAGAAAAAGGACCACAACATGGGTAGCAGCAGAGGTGTGACAGCATGGCAGACTGATTCAGGAAGCACGAGGTCCTAAACATGGCATTGTCAGAGAACTGCCGACCCTCACCCCTGCAGGCTAGGGGAATGATGCTGGAAAATTAGGACCTGGCATGATCAGTGTAATTGTAGAGGAGAGTTGTTAGCATATAAGCAAGCAGTCAGCAAGAAACAGGGCCTGGATAAAGTCACCTGGTTACAAGGAAAAAGCACATACACCAAGTTACGAACTAACTCAAGCTACAAAGCTAGTTTAAACTTAGGAGTATAAAAGCTATAGAGAAAGGGGATAGGGGAAAGTAAAGAGGGAAAGAAAAAATTTGATGGTAAGAAAAGGAAACAAAGCTTATGTATATACGGGGTTGCGATGGTTATAAGGAAGAATGGAAAAAAGTGAGAATCAAGATTTGTCATGTACAGGTACAAATTTTCAGTGTGGAATATGATTACACTGCATGTATAAACTGTACCAATAAAATCAATTTTTAAGAATGTAAAAGCTGACACAAGTGAAAGGATAATGAATTAGGACAAGAGCCCTAGCTCTCTGAAAGGAAACTTGTAAGGTACAATATGCTGTTAGTTAACAGCTCCACAGTCCTCTGGCTGGACTTCAAGGAACTTAGAAATGCAAAAGAACCAGTTTTCTTTATATTCATTTCCTTTGACTTGGCCAACTGAATAATGGATTTTCTTTAAGCTCTATATTACAAAACCTCCCACACTCTGCTTATTAGCATAAGATCAAGATAAAAAAATCACTCTGGTACACTACTTTTGGGACCAGGAGCTATTTTCTTTTTACTTCTGATTAATACTCTCTTAACTTCCTCCTTTTTTGTCCATTACTTCATTCTTCAACTTATGAGACAACAAGCTCAGGTTTATGTGGTTTATACAGAGTTAGATGTTTGGCTATGGAAAAAAAATTGTGTCAAGTGTTTGACCTACAGATTTTGTTTAAAAATGAGGGAGCATGAGAGCTAGGGATTTAGGGCAAGTGGTACTGCACAAGTGGAAGTACAGGGCTCAAGTTCCATCCCCAATGCCACACAAAAATTAAAAATATGAGCTTTAGTAATGGCTGATAGGATAAAGAGACAAAGCATATGGTAAAGAAGATGAAATGTATCCCCAAGCAACTTTGTATTATTAATGTTCTTTTAAATGATTCAGAGAGCTAGAAATATCTATTTATATATTACTTGATTAAGAAAGAAAATAAAGAGTGAAACATGGAACAATATAACACCAGAGTCTATATAGATTCACTTTCATCCTGAAAGCATAACACTATACTGAAGTCACCTAACATGTTTACATTAATTTACAAAAAGATTGAAAAATGCTATGTGACTACTGTAAATAATGCATAGAGTTCAAAGAACTTACAGTAGGTTCCTATCTAGACATTTTGACTGAATTTAAAATACTGAAGGTTGTTTGCCCATAAAATCATGTGTTCTCAGAGTTGAACGTCCGTAAACATTATTTAGTACAACATTCAGACCAATACATGAGGCCACTCTTCCAACAACATTAAAATATTTTTCAAAAAGCATTTTTATGTATCCATATGATGATTTATAGACAGCTGGAGATAAAGAAGTTATACATACCCTTTTTCTTCATGAAGTTTACTGTTTTCAACATTGATTGGAAATTAAAAATTTAGACTGCTGTTTCTTCCCCATCACTATCATTCCTCCTCCCCTCATCACCAAAATACACAATCATACTACTGGCCAAAAATGTCAAAATATGTCCTGGAACAGTGTCCACTGGTCTTCGGGGACTAGTATGAGTTCTATTTATAGGGTGGCCTATTCTCCAAAATGTCAGCTATTCCTTAAGGTCCAGCCCTTATTTTTCTCTGACTTTCTGCCTTATGATTTAGAAAAAGAAGATCCTGTGTCTATCAGAAACAGTGACAATGATCAAACATTTCCTACCTCTGAATTCAAATACCTACTTGTCTTAATTGCACTAGCTTACATTAGCATAGTAGGTACTTTTTAAATGCCTAGTATGTATTAATTCATTTAACCCCCCCTAAAACATTATGGAGTAATTAATCATGTTAGTATCTACTTTATAAATGAATAAACTGAGTCAACCAGAAGCTAAATGATTTGTCCAATATCATGCAGTTTCACAGACGTTTAGATTTTATCATAAGCAATGAATACTATGCTCTGACTGCCATGTCCTATCACTTTCCTTTTGATAGACAAGTATCTTGTTAATTTTCTTACTGACATATATGTTGCCAGTTTTTCTATGAGGATAAACATTGCTTTAGAATCATTTTCAATCTTCGTTATAAACGTGTCACTTCTTTCAGAACTGATGACAGGAAAGTACTAAGAAAAGCTACCCTGATTCAAAAGACTTAAGGACTAGCTTTGTCTTAAAGCTGCCTTTTTTGTGTTATTTTGAAAATGTACTTGGGCTCCAAATGAGAATCATAATATTCCTTTTGAGAGACTCCATCATATTGTCTTTATATATATATCTGACAATGTCTTCACAAATTTCACATACTTGGGAATTCTTCCACTTGTAGGTCAGGATTTTAGCAAATCCTAACCAGAGAACACTGTAAACCAGGAGCAATGGCTTTAGTTTATCTAGTACTTGTTGTTACCTGTGATTCCAGTTACTCACATGTTTTTCATTCTCACCATTCCTCCCATTTGCTGGATATCTGTAACAAGATGGCTGCCCTGGTTTTCTCTTTCTACCCATTTCCTGTTCCAAAACCTGGACTGATATGGGAGTCACGAAGTTTTTAACCAGACCTATTCCTTCTGTTTCACTGGTTTAGAGGATCCTAATAAAAATCCCCTTTGCCCTATCAGTCACCTACCTCCCTACCTGTTTGTGTTTATCAATTACATTTGCTTTATATCTCTTTCCCAATTATACTTTTTTTCCCACATTTACACTTCATTAAAATCAAGCTTAATTTTGTGATATATCTCCCAGTACTCACCTGGAATCAGGTCTCCTCGCTGGAAGTTAGTGTCCTACTTACTCCTAGCTGTTTCTGTTGTAGAAGGCCTCATATGTCTCAACATGTACCTGAGCTTTTCTGAAAAGTCAGAATCAAAACAATGGCTTGTGATCCCGATTGTTAAAATTCTCCCAGTATTTTATATTATTCCTAATTTCCTCTTTAACTAATAGTATATTAGCACATTTATGATTTCATTTTACACACATTGTCATTTATTAGTAAAATAAACACCCAAAGAAGTATATGCAGTTTGTATGATCACAAATGGTAGTTCAATAGTTTTTAAACACCTCTGTCTGATTTTTGCCCTGGATATAAACTAGATCTGAATTGTCCAACATGGAAAGCACTAGCCATATGGGACTGGGCAAATATTCATTAATCAAAGTTAAATAAAGTAAAAGCTGGTATTTACAATCACACTAGTTACACTGTAGACAACAGCCAAGGGCTGCACAGAGCCACATGCTAGTGACAAGTACTGGGCAGCACAGCCACTGCATGTCTTCCTCATCACAGGAAGATGAGTAACACTGACCTAAATGTTGCTGATAAAGGTAGAAGTTTAGCTGTGTGAAGGAACGAGGTGCTGAACAACAGACTTGCAACTTACACATGAACTACTTATTTCCTTGCTACATGTATACAGTGAAATAGGCCAACGCACTATTTTTCTTTTTCTTGTTATATAAGTAACAAAAATTCATTATTGACAAACTTGAAAAGTACAAAGATTCCCCTCTGATATATAGATTCACTTTCAGAAATAACGACTATCTTAAATATTCTTTTTGGGATCCCTTTTCCCTCTGAGTCTTTCACGGGGAAATCAGTGAATCTACTGTGAGTCTCACATACTCTACTGCGGTTTTGCTTATTAATATGTGCATTAATATTAATAAGTTTTTAAAATTTCTTCCAATTGAAAAGTGAATTTTTTTTAAAAATTTGAGTTTACAGAAACACAGGTGCTCTGTCAAATGTGATAAAAAATATTTCACGCTTTAATTTGAGCAACTAATTTCAAGTTTTAGGAAACCCAGGGAATCCCAGCTTTTAACAAAAATATTTTCACACCCCTTTGGAAAAGCAGAGTGGGAAAATGTTGCGGAAATGAGTCCTTCCTGTTTCTGCCACATGTGGCTAATCATCCAGCTGCTCGCCAAAATAAGTAATCCTGGAACATTCTTTTAAAGGGCTCCTTGCAGCTGAGTGTCAAAGAAAACATGCCTGTTTCTGACACTGTTGCATTTTGGGTTCATAATGGTTAGGAAGACTTTGCAGTATTTGTCTCAAGACTCAAACAGGGCCCCATGATTTGAACACTGGGATTTCCTGCAGACTTTTCTTCTAGATGGTAACCATGTTCTAAGCGATGACACTTTAACAAGAACAAGTTCACTGCATTTACTTGACGCCAAGGGGAACCTCGTGGTGTTTGCTCTTCTTCTTGTATTCTGTTGCCAGATCTTTTAAAGATTGTATGAAATTTCAGTAAAAACTATATATTAATTTTTTTCTGGCTTCTTTTTCTTTTCTTCCATTCACATCCAAGAAAAAGTGTGTCCTGCTTGCCTTTACTGGGCAGTGCTTGTCTCGTAGATATTGTCCTTTCATTAGGCACAGAGCTGAAGGACAGTTAGGTAGTCAGCTCAGTCTCTGTTTCCTAAAAGGAATGATGCAACCTATGCTGAGCCACATTTTATGGAGGCAGAAGGATGAAAAGCAGCAAGAATGTGTCCTGCCCACTGGGCTTCAGAACTAGGAGCAGCTTCTCTGGATGAGTCACTTCCTTAGCAAAGGAAACGTTTACACCGGTGTTACATTGAAAAGTTTACAAATCATTGAAACAATTTTCATAGAACAAGGAGTAAAGGAAAGTGCAGGGGTAGCAGAGAGCATTTGACACAAAAAGCAAAAATCGATGCATGCTAGTAAAAATATGAAACCTCAATGAAAGAAAACATCTGTCTAACAAATTATTCCTGGTAGAAAAAAAAATCTGAAAACATAGATATGTGTTTATTGTGAGCTATGAAAATTCACATCATCCTCACAAAGACAATAAAAAGAAGGTAAAATGTGGAGAGGGAGAACGATGTGAAGGGGGCCTATCGGCTTGGAAGGGAATCGGGGTCAGAGTGGAGAATGAATACTGTTTTAAAAGCTGATCATTTCAAAGGAAGTTTGGAATTTGAGAGAGGTGAAAAGGGAGAGGAGAACATTCTTTCCACAAACACTCCTAAATCAGGAATTTTTGTGACTAAGACATGATACATAACTGAAGCTTTGGATATGAATCTAAATAGATGTAATTAATTTCTGTGTTACTATTTTTGTGCTGGATTTTAATGCATGGAAATAAAACAATGCTTTTTTAAGTGTCAGTGCTTGGAAAACTTCCCATAAAAATATTTAAAATGCCTATTTTTCTACTGCTTCCCTTACTCTTCCACAATTGAATTCTAAGTTCATTCCTCACCTATGGTGGGATTACAAACAAGTTCTATAGATCTAGAGAGAAGGCAACAAAGCTAAATCCCTGCTCTAAAGACTATGCATACTGCTCATATGCAGGGCAGACACTGCTCATATGCAGGGCAGATTCTAACCAGCCCCATTAGAACTAAGAGCACTAGGTGGATGCTCTACCTCTTAGCAGTTCGCAGTTCAGTACACTAGCTGTTAACAATACAGAGTATGAGACTTGCCAAATTCATTGTCAGCTAAAATTAAGAGAATCTCAGAGAGTCTATGAAGCCATTTGTTTCTCCACAATCTACTCTAAAGCTCTTAAATATACAAAGAAACAGAAGCATATTACACACGCTCAAGAAAATGGGCTGTCAGTGGATACAGGCAGATGTTGAGATGATCAGACATTGGAGCTCGCAGATAAAAACAGGCAATACAAATATCCTCCCCCAAATACAATGAATTTAAACATTTCAACAGAGAACTAAAAACTATTTAAACAGCACTAAATATAAATTCTACAACTAAAAAGTACGTATCTAAAGTAAAACTATATGTAGGACCTGTTTATGAGCAGATTAGAGATGAAAGGACCTGTTGAACAGGTTCTACAAAATAGTAGAAATTGTCTAATCTGAAAAACAGAAAAATATTTACTAAATTTAACAGAACTTCAGGCCGGGGAGATAGCTTAATGGTTCTGGCGCCTGTCTTGCAAGCCCAAGGACTTTTATATTTTACCGGTTTGATCCCTGGTAACCACATACAATACTGGGCGTGGAGACTCTCCCCAGCAGCAACCAGTATCACATACCACAGTGCCGGGCGTGGTGGCTCATGCCTATAATCCCAGCACTTGGGAGGCAGAGGCAGGAGGATTGCTGTGATGTGAGTTGGAGGCTGAGCTCAGGGCCAGCCTGAACCACAAAGTAAGACCCTGTCTCAAAAAAAAAAAAAAAAAATTAATTGACAGATCACAGATAGATTGATAAGCATGTAATTAAAACACTAGAAGGCAAGGGAAAAAATGAATGACAAGTTCCCAAGTTTTCTCAAAGGTAAATTTTAAAATTCTATGTTCTTGCAAATATACATGAGATAGATGCAAAAATACATTAAAAACTTACAAAATGTGGACAGATTTTGTAGTACATGCACATACCACATCACACACAGCTTATGTACATGCAAATACTTCTCAGTCATGTTTATAGATACAAAAACACATCAATTTACGTTTTTAAAATCTGCCTTTAAACATTTAATTGATTATTTTATTGATTTTAATTGATTTCACTGATACAGTTTATAAACACATTATGATCACAAACATTGAGAATTTGTACCATTACATGACATGACATAATTCTGAGTTTTTCCCATTCCCCTGCCCCCCCAAAGCCTCCCACCTCCTATGTACATAAGTTTTGTTTCCTTTTTTAATCATTAAATTTTTTCTTTCCCTTCCTTACTTACCCCTACCCTCCCTTTTCCCTTTGAATATCTTTACATCCATCAAAATTATACAGACAGTCCTATTTTGGATAATGTAGAGAATAATTTCCCTGCATTAATACTACAGAGTTTCTTCCAGCTCGATGTTCAAGGATCCTAAGGACTTCCAGTCCAGCAAACCTAATATGGTTGTATATTTTTACACTGAGAAATTTTCATGGCTTTTAGTTTCCTAAACTCAGGAGATTCCAGCATAGCACTGGTAACCTCCAGAATCAGTTCTGAAAGGCCTCTGGAAGGGCATGACTTTAAAGGGAAGAGCAAGAACAAGAAACCACAGAGATGGGCCATATTCCCCGTGCTATCTTTCAAATTATTATTGACAAAATCTGGGAAACATTTCTTCATACAATAGTGTTATACACAATTGATATATTTTCTGTAATGCTCAGAGGGCTACATCACTATCAAAATTGTATATTTTTCAACAGCATGTAAAGAAAGCCATACACTGTATGGTTGTCAACCAAGCAGGAAAAGTGGGTAATAAATCATTTTTCCTTTGTTGTGTTGACACGGGAGGAAATGCAATGTTTATAGCTGATTGTAAGGGGTTTATGAACTTTTGGCATTACTTCAATACTCAGTTTCCTATTCAGGGACAAGGGCCTACACAGCCACAAAGTGAAACACAACTCAAACTAGCAAGCTGGCCCACAAAACCCAGAGATCAGTTACTAAAAAAGGGATGGAATAAGAAAGGAAAAGCAAGGAGTACAATGAGAGCCATATTTCTCGCAGCCCAAAGAGGAATTCAAATATGATAAGGGAGGAGCCTAGAACAAGCCCATAGTATTGGACTGAAATCCGAGAAACAAGTAGAATCCAAGACTTCTAACTTATAAATAGGTGAAAATTGAGTCAGATGTAGAGTCTATGCACACACATAAATATATGGGGGTGTGTTGTGTATTCGCATTTATTACTCAGCTCTGTTTGCTGAAAGGGGGTAGGAACTAGGAACCCCAGTAGCATAAGTATATCTACCAACCTGATCACAGTTTCAAAGTACCATTCTCCTCGTTAAGAATAACTATGAAATCTTGGAGGAATAATGGACTTGAGGTTAAGACAAGAAAAATATAAGATTTTAAAAGTGGTTCAGTTACATTAGGTAATTTTCAATACTTGTTGCCACTTTTCAAAGATGTTAAATCTTGTTACCAACAGCAATGCTTCTTCAAATTCTGTTTGCCCTTATTATACCATCTATTCTTGTACCTATCTCAGAATTACATTAATAACTATTTCTATGTGCTCATGTGATTAATACTGTTGAACATTAACAAGTCAAGCTGTAAGAATAAAAATAAATGACCCTTACTGTGTGAAATAATAAGCATGAGCATTTGGCATTTTTTCACACATTGATTTATTTTAGCTTCTGCGAGGTAGGTGCTGTACTCCTAGTGTTCTCATTTCAGCCTTTGAAAAGTAAGTTAAGTATCCAAGATCATCCACTTCATCAGGACCTGCACAGGACTGGAAGTCACTGTCTGGTCTCCACGCCAGTTCCTTTCACTAATAAGATGCACTGTTTCTCTCATTTTGATGTCAGTTTTCAAGCAACCACTTCCAGTTCAAGACAAGGCAGTCTAGTTGATGGTGCTTCAACACATGCCTTGAATCTTGAAGAGTGATATTGACACTATTCAAATTAAAATGTTTTCCTTCCTAAATTTAAAACAATAATGAAAAAGAGTGATATTGAGAATATTCAAATGGAACCTTGAAGAGTCATATTGAGAATATTCAAATGGTACTGTTAGAGATCAGGAAGAAGATAGGGAGACATAGAATTTACATTCGTACAAAATGAATTGGACAAACGTTGCCTTTATTATAGGCAATCGTTTTGAACTAGGTCAAACTTCGTGAAATGAAATTCTCAGGACCTTAAATTGTGCATATATTGTGGTTAAGTTGATCTTTTAGTTTTAATTTATGGACATATTTTGTTTAGAAGTACAATTGTTTTTATAATACAGCAATAACAAATCTGTCACATTGAATAAACAGGAATATATGTTTATGTTGCGCAGTAACTTGTTCCAAGGAGTTACTAAAACTGCAAACCAAGCTTTCCAAAAAAGCAGAGGCAGGAGGGAAGCAAGTTACTATCATATCCTGCAGTGCAGATGAAGATACCGAAACCGGCAACTGCCCGCCAGGGGTGTTATAAACTGCATTTGAAACAGAAGACTAAATAAAGAATCAAGACTTCATGCCAATTCATCAAAAGAAAATGTTTTTATTTTCAATAGTTTTCAAGAGTGTCAGTAAAAAATGAATTAAAATCAACGGGTATCCAGTTTCAATATGTTCCTTTAAAATTCTCAAAATGTGCGTGTGCCTTCCCACTTTGTTAAATGTGTTTTGAATCAAAATGTTTTTCTTCCTAAATTTAAAACAATAATGAAATGTGAAACAGCAGGAAGAGAAAGACAATACTATATGTAAAATGTATTTGTACATGCCTGGAAATAAAAAGGTTAGTTAAATGATTACTGGAAAAAAAAAATAGTACTCTTACAAGCCCATCAGAAAAAAGAAATGCCAGTTAGGAAGGAACTTCTGATGCAAGTTGATGAACTGAAAACTTATGTTTATCCTCTTGCTTTTTCTAGGTATCATTAAGAATAAAGAAAGCATGCAATCACAAAAACAAAGGGAACCAAAGATAAACCATCAGTAAATACATTTTCGATAAATGTTCCAGAGGCAAAAAGTGGAATCAATTGGTGTGACTGATGAAGTTGGCCAGGAAAAAGTCAACAGGCTGCACCGTATTCACCTTCTAGCTTAAGAGCAATGCATAAGGACACATTGTGCGTGCAGAATGAGATACTAAAGTTAACTGCAGGTGCAAATCCTTTTACATTTGACATGTCCAAGTGGAAGTATAATGACATGATTCAGAAGATGGAAAGAAGAGGTAAGCAAGGATAAGAACATGAATATGCTGTGACATACAAGTCTAGAACTCCTGCCTACAATCTAAGAGAACACAGATGGAGGCAGCAGTGGGGGTGGGAAGGGTGTGCGGGGGGTGTAATCCAGCTCAATCCTCATCTACTATGCCAGAAAGTCAATAAACAACATCTAAGGGGAAAATTGAAAACAGTAGCATACTGTACATGGTATGTAGACTCATAAAGTTAACTAGCAAAGAATTTTAGGAAGGAGAAACTTTTCAAAAGCTGTTGCTTCTAGAGACCAGGACTATATATAAGAAGATAGAGCAAAGGACTAATTCTTTTCATTATAACCTCATATAGCTTTTTTTAAAAAAAAATTAAACATGGGCATGTATTAGAAGTTTAAAGTGCATTTATGAAAACATCAGACTTCCACTCTCTCTGTAGGTTCAGCTTACAGATTTGAGGTTGGTATGCTAAGTGAAGAAGTGCAGTGAATCCATGCAAAATGTAGAACGTCTAATGTTGACGTAAGAGAATATAGAAGCATTTCTTGTTTAGGTCTATTATGACACAGTGCAGTCTGCTTCTATTCTAGCCAATAAATTTAGTAATTGGTAAACTGTTATCATAGCAAAAGGCCTACAGAGCAAAATGTATTGTCTTTTTCAAAAAAGATTTACTGACAAGATAAGAGACAGGATCCACTGGCATTTCTGTTTCACAGGCTTCCCTTTTTAGGGTAACAAGATGGTAGTCACAGGTCACCACATGGCCTTTGAAATACTCTCCTTTACATTTTCAGGTCCAGATCTCCAGACTACTATAACTCAGAAGATACAGTTTTCCTTAATGCAGCCCTCAGATTCCCAAAGCACTGGTCTATAAGAATGACCATGATTCACTTACACACTAACAACCTGGGCCACTTTGTCTTACATCATTTCTCATATGCTAATCTGCAATGTAGTTTATTTACTGTTTTTATTGTGTCTCCTTACACATTGCTATCTCATTATGCAACATAAAGGACCAGATCATTATATGTTCTACAAAAAAAAAAGTATTTACTGAATCAAAATATGTAAAGCAGACATGTTTTTATATTTCACAACTAAAAATCCAAACTCGAGTCATGTGGAACTTCTCCAGTATTCTTAAATTAGAAGAAAATATACTCACAAGAAAAAGAAGATACAAAGGTAAGATTTCCAATTTTTTTTTCAGAAACCTCTAAATTTATAGTTTACTGATAGCTTCGTTTGGATATTGCATAACCTTCCTAAATTTTCATGCTGCTGATCAGACTTAATTTGTCTGAATAACATCATCTAGAATTTCCATTTTATAGGCAATTGAATTTATCAAAGAAGATGTTTATGTAGATAAAGCATTTAAGATAAATTTAATGCCCTAAATGTGCATATTGCATGTTTAGTTTTTGTATATAATTATTTTGTTCTAAGCAAAGCTTTGGTTGTCTCATGCTGTAACTTTTTATTCATCAAAGTTTCCATAAGGGATGGAAATAATAAACAACTTGGTATTAGTCACTGGTAATCTGTGCTCATGAGCCACATGTGAATATGATGCATCTGTTAAGATTCTGTTTTTCTGATGCCTTTCTTATATCCAAGATTAAAGTAAAAAGAAAATGAGGGCTTTAAATATGTTGGCCATATGCAAAATGTATTTTAAACTGCTCATTAAAATTTTTCTCCATCCATTTGAAAAACACTCAATTTAATTTCTTCATAAGGTTTTTGTTAGAGAAAAAGAAAAATGAAACTTTTCTTCCAAAATCAAGCCAACCAACAATAAAAAATCTTAATAGGCCCAGATCAAATATCTAAGATTTAAGGTGAGAGGAAAATATCAAAAGATATATTGGCCTTGCTGGCAAGGCCCGAGCATAAAATCTCACTAAAAATTACTTCAATACAAACAAATCCCAAAGACTAAGTAATACAATTCAAAAAGCTGTTTTTCTATATTTTTGCACTCGTGTCTAAACTGACATATATTTGATCCATGAGATTCTGAATTTGAGAAGCAGAGAGACATACAGTAATCCTTCCAGACATTACAAAGCTGGCTTCTTGCAATGTTTGCCAAAGCTCCATGTCTATCTTCATACTTTTTTTCTTGGCATGTATTTGATTCACACTTACCAAGCTCTATCTTTAAGCCAGACTCTGCATGAGACCTGATGGGTAAACACAAAGATGTTCTTGATTCAAAATTTTCAATTTTTTGTGGAAACAGATATAGAAAAACATTAATTGCTAAGCAAAACAATGTGAGGTTAAAGGGGCTTTTGGAGTACAAACGAGGAGAGTAGATTAAGTCTGACTTCAGAGCCAAGTTAATGGTATTAATGAAGAGACATTTGAGCTAAAACAATCGTTTAATTTTAATCACTGTAATTTCATCAAATACAGCCTAATTTTCTGCACAAGCATGAGACTGAGACAAGTTTTCCACAAAAGTCATAGCACTTTTTCCCTCACATGAACTAAAACAGACTTTGAGCCAAATGAACCTGAATATCTTGAAAAGTATTCTTTTTAACTGAGTATGTAATTACTAGCCCATTCAACACTTGGAATAAATAGCTCCCACCATCTTTGCTTCATAAAGTATAACTCTTCATTGTGCTGAAGTCGGAAACACTGGCCAGGATTAGTACACAGGAGCCGTTAAAGTTTTTCATTTGGCACAATTGTGCTCAATTTGTTTTGAACTCAAACTCGTTTTGACCATTTCTTTAATAGGGAACAGATCTTGAAGAATTGAGAATTCTATGAAAGGGTTTGTGTTTTATTTCAAAGGCAAAAAGGAGACTTTGAATAATCTTAAGCAGAAAAAACAAATTTGCTTTTCAGAAGCATCAATGTAGTGACAATAAGAATGATAGATTGGAAAGTGGCAGGTGAAATCACAGTAGAGCATCGATGATCCAGGAAAGAAAGAACAAAGATCAGAGAAGGTAGTGATGGGGGGTGGGGTGGCTGGAGAAAGGGGGATGGACTTGAGAGGTCTTTATAAGATAGAACTGAGAAGATCAGCTATGGGTCAAAAATAGAGAATACCAGAGTGGGTGTGTTACTCAGTTTATCGTCACTGTGTCAAGATACCTAAGACAAGCAAGAGAAGAGCCAGGAAAAATTGCTCGAGGTTCAGTTTCAGAGACTGCAGTCCGGGGTAGCCTGGCTCCATTGTTGTGAAGCCTCTGGCACACAAGCTGCTCACCTCAAAACAGCCGAGACGTGGAGAAAGAGGGAGGGGCCTGAACAAAATGTCACCTTCAAAGCTCACCACCAGGGACCTATGTCTTCCAACGAGGCCTCACTTGCTAAAGTTTCACCACTTCATAGGAAGCTATGCATTCATGAATGGGTTAACCCGCCATGAGGCCAGAGCCCTGGCTATGATGCAGTCACCTCCTAAAGACCCCAGCTCCAAACACTGCTGCATTATGGGTCAAGCCTGCAGCTTATAAGCTTTTGGGGGACATTTCAGCTCCAATGAACACCAAGAAGAACCAGATTTTTCTGACTTGATTAGTAAAATGATTACAGTAACCGGTAATAGGTTGGAAATGACAGAGAAATAAATGAAATGATCATGTCCAAGGGAAGGGAGACATTTAAAATATCTGAGTAAAATTCCAAGTGAAAATATCTTGGATCATATGTGAAAGTTCTTGGGGATGGTATAAAGAAATGTTACATCAAAGGCAACTGGGAAGATCTTGAGTTACTTAGAGTGAAGACAATAATTCTTGATTTAAATTTTGAGCAACTGTATTGATGGAGATTGTGGATTTTCTTCTATTCATCATCAGGAAAGATTAAACAAGTAAGAGAGGAGCATTTGGTATTAAACAGAAAGGGAAAGTATAGAAGGAGCAAAGGATAGCTTTTGGAAATTAATTAAAGAACCTGGCAGGGCCAGGATTTAGCTCTGTGGTTCTGGCATCTGCCTGGCAAGCACCAAGGTCCCAAATTCGATCTCCCATAACCACATACCACAATGCCAGGCATAGTGACTCGCACTTGTAATCCCAGAACTCAGGAAGCAGAGGCAGGAGGATTGCTGTGAGTTTGTGGCTCGCTTGGGTTACATAGTGAGCTCAGGAACAGCCTGAACTACAAAAAGCAAGACCTTGTCTCAAAAAAAAGAGAAGAAAAAGAAAAAAGAACCAGGCAAAGATCAGCAGATGGATTAGGAAGAATGAGGCAGAGGATGCTGCAGGATACAGTCTGAAATTTCAGTCTCAAAGTAACAGAACAACAGGCCTCATAAAGAAGCACGAATTTTGAACAAGTGAGAGTCAATCAAATCCAGCAAAATACAATAAAGATGTAATTTCACTTTGTGACCAACCGAGTTTAGCCCAGAAATGCAAATTGACTCAAACCTCAAAGCTCAGTTAATGTAATTAACCACATCAAGAAAATAAAAAGGCCAATCATACAATTATTTTTAATATATGAAGATAGAATCTGAAAAAAATAAATTTTCAGGATAAGAACTCCAGGCAAACTGGAATAATGAGGAATTTCACTCTAATTAAACACATATTAGCAAAGTCTATAACTGACTTTGAATAATAGTGAACTCGACCAGTTCCCCACGAAAGCAAAGCAAAGGCATCTACTCTCACCATTCCTACTAACACAGTACCAGAAGTACTATTGAGGAAAAATGAATAGATAAATTATATACAATTAGTACAAAAAGAAGTGGAAACATTATCACTTATCAATGTCATGTTTGTGTACATTGATCGTCTTAAAGAAGCAACAATTACTAGAAGTAAAGAGTAAATTCTTCAGTTTCAGAATTTAAGATCAATTAAAGAAAATTAATTGTATTCTTACACACAAATCTTCAGAAAATTAAATTTTTAAAATTTATGTATAATAGTGGGTCAAGGATGTAGCTCAGTGCAATGCACCTGCCTTACAAGTACAAAGTCCTGAGTATGATCCTTTGGAAAAAAATTATGTATACTAGAATAAAAAATAAAATAGGAATGAATGTAACAAAATTAAATTTTAACAAAGGTCACTTAGGACTTTCAAAACTGCAAAATGCTGCTGACAATATTTAATGATTTAAATAAATCAATAGATTTTTAAAATAAATTTAAATAAAAATTTTGCATCCTGACTAAGAGACTAAATTCAACACAGCTACAAACAAGAATCCCATGAGATTTTTTAAAACCTCAATTGACACGATTCCAATTCTCATACGAGAACATATTGTCAGAACCTATTTTTATACAAAGCATACATATATTTCATAGACAAAAGCGCAAGAGGTCAAGCTATAAAACTTCTAAGAGAAAATACATCAGAAAATATTTGGGACTTTGGGATATCAACATTTCTTAAGAAATATAAGAAAGGGATAAACCACAAAAGAAAATTAATCAGTTGGACAAAACTTAAAACTACAGCTCTCTGAGACACCCTTAAAAAATTAAATGTCAAGCCACAGATGAGAAGATAATTACATATGTAACTATATATGTAATATATATAACTACATAATGTAATGTATATAACTATATATATAACTATATGTAAATATAGATGATATATGTTAGAGACTTATGTCAAGATTTTATAAAGAACTTTAAAATTGTATCAGAGGGCCAGGGATTTAACTCAGTGGTTCCGACGCCTGTCTTACAAGCGCAAGGACCCAGGTTCGATTCCTCAGTAACCACATACAATTCTGGGTGTGGAGACTCACTTCTAGCAGCAACCAGTACCACATACCACAGTGCCAGGCACAGTGGCTCATGCCTGTAATCCCAGCACTCAGGAGGCAGAGGCAGGAGGATTGCTGTGATGTGAGTTGGAGGCTTAGCTCAGGGCCAGCCCAAACTACAAAGCGAGACCCTGTCAAAAAAAAAAAAAAAATTGTATAACAGCCCACTTTAAAAAGGAGGACAAGTTCTAAACATTCACCACAAAAAGTTTATGAATTGAAAATGACATAAAAAGATAGTCAGTGTCATTATTCATAAGGAAAATACAAATTAAAACCACAATATAATCTCATTACTTTCCACTACAATTGCTAAAATGAAAAGACTCACAATGTCAATTGTTGGCAAGTATGTAGAGGAAGTGGAACTTCTGTCCATTGTTCCTGGAGGTAAAATGATACAAACACCTGGAAAACATTTTTTATCTATTTACCATAAAACTTAACCATTTTTCATGTTTTTATACAAGAGAAATCAAAAATATAACCACAGAACATTTACATGAGGAAAAATTCATAGGAATAGAAATTTTATTCATAATAACCCCAAACTGGGAATAACTCAAATATCTGCCAATAGTGGAAATTAAACAAATTTTAGTATGCTTATACAATAGAACACCTGGAAGGAAAAATACATTTTCTATAAATACTTCTGTAAATTCAATCTATTTTATAAACATTATTCCTGCTAGGGTGATAACAATAAAGAAAGCTGTGCAATAAATAATGTAAAAGTAGTTGTTAACAATTAACAATTATTTGATATTCCCTCTTACTTAAATTGACCCTTAAAGTTTTGCTACAGTATGATAGCATTTCAAAATATTCTCCTAAATAAGAAATCCATAAACCAGATAGTGTGACATGTGTGACACTATCTCTAACAAATGTTGTTATGAATATTTCAAATAACTTCGTTTTCACTATAATGGGAAAGTTTAGATTAATGGATTCTGTTTACTCGAGTAACAGAAGATTTTTCTATGCTGCCTCTTTTCAGTGCTCAACCAAATAGCTTCATGTGCCTAAAAACTTTAGATTCTAATGCATATTTTAATGAAAATAGTAAAAGAAATTGTAAAGAGGCAGAGGAAATATTATCCTTCAAAAACTTCTCCCTAAACACATCAGTCTGCTCTGCCATCTTCAGCTGTTGACAGTTTGGTCCTCTCTCAACTTCAGGGTCCAGACCTCCAAGTTGCACAGCCCCCTTCTCTCCTTTCATTTCTCTCACCCGCCCTCTATCTGCCAGCTGATCTCATCTTAATTTTCCTTGTCTCCAGGTCCTCTTCGTGCAGAACCACTTACCTCTCATTCACCTTCAAGCTGAACCTAAAGAGCCTACTGTCACTTAATTGTGCCTCAAGCATTACCTAGAGATGAACTTTCCGTATCAGACTCCACACATTATCAAAATTTACCTTTGTGTGTGCACCATCTCTACTGTCATGTAACTTATTTTAGGATTGTTGCATAATTGGTAATTGATGTTGTTAAATGCAAGATTAAAATACAGTATTGTCCTAATAAAAAAATCATAGCATTTTATTATATCTTTAAGTTTAACAAAAAATTTACGGTTGACAAAAATATAGCAATGTTAAATTTTCCTTACATGTAGAAAACATATTTAGGCATAGAACAAATAGCGTCTTTTTCATGGAATAACCACCAGCTATAACCAGATGCTAATGTTTTCTGAGGTAATCTTGCAGCTTTAAGAAACCCAAAGGTGTCAAATTAACCACAAATATGTCATTGAATTATTCATGTTTAGTAAGTTTTCAGATCTTCAGGCATCCCCTGTAACCAAAAGTGCTGAATGAGGAGTACAGTAAGTGAGCTATCTTTACTTATCTCCTCCCATAGCATCTAAAATCATCACGCACAAATATTTTTAAGTCTATCCAATACTCATACCCTCAGAAAAAGCGTTGCTGTGCATCCCATCCACAATTATTTCAGTTATTTTCCAGGAACTAATTTCCCAGGCTCAGGCGCAAGAAGTATCTCAGATTCCTTAGTGAACTTGGCTTCTCTCCCAATGAATATCTGAAGAATGTAAAACTGCTCATCCTCCTAACACAGTCTGGCAACACACACATTTGAATGAACTCAATATGCACACACAGAAGAATGTCCTTTGCTCAATATACAAAAATTGAAAATCATAAATATTTAACTAGAATGCAATTTTTCAGTGAGTTATTTCAATGGCTTAGGGCAAAACGAAGACAAGAGAGTGATGTTCAATTATTATTTAACTTTAACATCACACACAAAAGCAAGAAAAGAGAAGTTTAAGATAATAGCATCTTCAAGTATAAGTGCTATGTAGAAATACTACGTTTAAGCATGTGAATGTGATTCTGTACCAAGTATTTGGAATAACATACAAAAGTCTTTCCTTGGGTTGCAGAAAAAAACCTGGAATAGAAGGCTAAGACTTCTTGCATTTTATTTCCTCTTGGGCCCATCTCTCCTCTGTCACTTAGAATAAGATAAGTATTTTCCCATAGTTTGTTTGTCAGTTCCTTTTCCTAAGATCATAACATGTTATTTGATCTGTGCTTTGTCTCCATGCTCTCTGTGCCTCTCCCTTTTTGAGATGTACCAGCACAGAAAACCCAAGTGCTTACCCACTTCTATTTCTGCTATTATTTTTATAATGGTAGTTTCCAAAAATAGCAAATTATCATTAGTCTACTAAATTATTCCAGTACTACGAACATTTCCTTCCTAGCAGTTTTACATATTATACACCATTACTGCTCATTTAGTCCCCCTAGAAAATAAAAGTAATTAAAAGACTTAATTTGAAAATAAGTAACTTCATTACCGCAAGTTGATTGTAGCTATTGTAGCTACAATATTGATTGTAGCTAAAAACAATCAGTAAGTTAATACATTTTTGGTTTCTTTATACTTTTATTTTAAGTCAATTTGTATATCTTCTAAGAAATAATAATATATTGATCAATTATGTAAGCATTAAGTATGCTGACTAAACTGTTTCATTGATAATAATAAATACCAATTTTAAAATCCAAGTATGTTTGCTGAAAAGCAAAAGTTTTTATTATTAACTTAGGAATAATAATGGTCCTAACAAAGTTTATGTCATGGTGGATATATGCCTTTATTCAGTTGTCAGACTCATAGAAAATACAACACAAAGAGTGAAACCTAATGGACATTATAGATTCTTGTTAATGGTATTGCATAACATTGATTCATCAGTTGTAACAAATGTACCATACTAATGCAAGGTCTTAATAATTAAGTAAACTGTAAGAAGTAATATAGGAACTTCTATTTTCAATTCATTTTTATGAACCTAAATTTGATATAAAAATTAAATCTATTAGTTCCAAGTTAGGAAAGTAATAAATAGTGATAGAAATGTGTGTGTGTGTGGTGTGTGTGTGTGCACTTGTGTGTGCATGTGCTTGTGTGTGGTACCAGGGATCAAAATCAGGACCTTGTGCTGGCCAGGCAGGTACAGTGCCATTGAGCTACATCTGCAGCCCAGATAGGAAAATATGTTTAATAGATAGTGTTCAATTAATTAAATTACGTATTCACTGAGGACTTGTGTGGGTCACTGAAGAGGGATTTTCCTAACATCTTATAGAAAAAATTTTGCTAAAACCCTCTTGATCCGTCCCCTCTCCAGATTCTTCTTCCCAAAGTAGCTGCTTAAATGTTTTCTTCTGTCCAACCCCACAGACCTGCTTAAATTTTGGCCCCACTCTTGTCTTCCCTTGTTTTCTCATTTAAAGAAATTCATATTTATTTAGGCTTTCTGATCAACTGCTTCCCACTGTTATCAGAGCATCACAACAGAGACACAGCAGGGGAGAGGTACAGACAGGGTCGTCCTCTCCTGGTAGGGTAGGGTTTGGTTGGAGAGAAACCCTGGGAGGGTTTATACATACATCTTCATCACCATCTGACCAGGATCGGCCAAGTTTCCTTCTTGGCCACACAGTGGCTGGAGGTGCCACACACCTGGGAAGTACACAAAAGGACAAGAACTCCTGGAGGAAGAATAGGAATTTGACCAGTTGTCCATCTAGCATAGGTGTGTCCTATGATCTAGGTGATGTAAGTCACTGATTTATGGAAAAGAATGAGCTCAAGTTTGTGAACAAATCAGAAAACATTAAGAAGGAAGAGGAGGGAGGAGAAAAAAGAACAAGAAGGATCAGAAGGGAGAGGAAGAGGAAGTGGAGAAGGAGGAAGAAGAAGGAAGAAGGGGGTGGGCCCTTGTAAGCACATGCACAGCAAGGCTGCAGACAGCACCGGATGTTCAGGCACAAAGGTCTTGACTCACCTGTCATGATTTGGCAGAGAGCTGGGGGAGCACAGACAGCAGTTAGAGAGAGCGCTAACCAGACTTCTACGGCTGTTCTACCTGCTGTCTCTGTGTGTCTTTCTAAATGAAAGCAATGCTGTCACTACAGGTTTAGGATGAAAGTAAGCAGTATATTTTGGTGAAATTAACAAGAATACATTATCTTGATCTTTCACTGACCTATCACCCATGCCTTGAATTTGGTTTTTTTACTACTGTTAAGCCATAGAGAGTATGGGCAGATGTTGACAGCCGTGACATAGTCAGAAACGACTATGAGCCAAATGATAGACTCCTAGGCCCTTGTCCTGTAATTCATTCAAAGCATGATTTGTGTTTCCTTCTGAGACAGTGAGGGACATAGTTTTTGCTAAAACCTGTAACAAGAATTACACTTGGACCTACAAATGCCCAATAGATAACTAAAAGCAAAACAAAGCTTGAACTTCATTTTTGTATCCTTTATTACCTTAAAACTGAGTATATGTGTGTTAATCGTTTAGGAAAACTCCATTAGCCCTAACTTACCTCATCTGTCTCATTGCCCTTGAAGACTCAGGCACTAAAATGAGGATAGCTAAAGGGAATTTCAGGATTTACAGGAATTACAGGTTTTATACTCTCTGGTTTCGGATCCCCTCCCTGGAGCAAAACTTAGAAGTCTCCATCCCCCTATCCTAAACCTGCAGTCAGCTGGACCCAGAAATGCAGAGCCTGGGAAGCCTCTCGAAACTCAAGTTGCCACCAATGTGACAGTCATTTCATGGAGTGCAATTGCCCCTCAATCCACAAAACATCCTGGAGAGGTACCAAACCAGGACTGAGATAATGACCAAGCAGAACCTAGCCCACCACAATACCCCATAAAACTGGTCCCCACAAATTCATTGCCACCTCAATCTGTTCCTCCCTCCAACGATTCAAGCTGAAGTCCTTTGCTTATTTTCTCTTAATCTCATTCATTATGATCATTCATTGATCTCGGTTAGCTCCTCAAACAACAGCCCCATCCCTTTTCCTTCATTTTCATGTTAAAGCTTTTTCCTGCTTTAGACCCACATTAGCCAATGCTAATATTTCCTTCTTTCTTTCTTTCTTTCTTCTTCCCTTCCATTTCTCTCTTCCCCTCTTTATTAAGTAATATTATTCAAAGAAACAGTAGATGTGCCTGTCTCTCTCAAAGGAGATTAGGCAAGCCTGCATAAGTCCAAGGAAACTTAAATGAATCTGCATATAAAAAATCTAAATCACACACAAAAAAGGTATGCTAGTTAGGATCTGATTTCCACTGTATTATAAAAATAACTTAAATAAGAGTTTGTTTTCCTAGAAAATTCTTTCCCATGAAAATATTGTCTAAGAATTAGCTTTTGATAAGCAACTCAAATTTACACTTCAAACAGCTATAAAAATTCAGTACATATTTCTTATGACCATAGATCAATGCTTTCATAGACCACACATTAACAAATAAGTGTAATTCACACTAGAAGTCTGTAGATATGACTATGAATTATTTTAAATGGAGTGTATGACACAAATGCCATTAAAAGCCTAAACTAAATATACATGCATATATATTACACATATATGTAGGTACATATAAATATATATATATATATACTATATATATACATATATGTATAATTTAAATACAAAGGTACAGAAATGGTAACTGTAGATTACAATTTCTCACCTTGAATGTATTCTAAGATAATGTTCAAAAGGGATGCTGAATGTAAAAGTTGAGGTAAAGATTAATTGAGCGATGACATTTTATTATGTACATTAATTTATTTTATAAAAAACCTCAAGACAAAGTAGAAATGAAAACACAGTGTTACTCTACCATCAGAGCAGCCTCTCCCCAGCTGTGCCTGTTGAGAACCAAGAGATTCGAGCAACGTTATGGAAATGGGAGCAAGACTGAAAGCATCAAGGCAGACCAAGGGCAGGTTAGATACACAGGAAAAGAAGAAGCGAGAAAGAAGGACTATACTTCAGAATTATTATTATAAGCATCCTGATGTTTGTCATTACTCTTGTTTTACAGAATGGTTGCTTCAGTTCAGATGATTGCTGTAGATACTCCAATTAAAACAGACCACAGTCCACTGGAAGCATTTCTCAGAAAATCCAGAGTGATGACCCCAGGTCAATGCAAGTGTGCGCTTACTTCAAGACAAAACAAGCAATAACAGGCTGTGTAAGATCAAAGATACAAACTGTACAGTGGACATAGTTACTTCTCCTTACAATCACAATTTTCTTCTTGTTTATTGCAGTGAATAACAGGCCTGACTAATTCTACCACAGAGCGATTCAATTTATTTCTACTCTTCACCCAAGTACCAGTACATTGTTTTCCTTTATGTTTTATGTAGCTACATATTTGATCAACTTTAATTAAATATAATTATCATATAAAAACATTTTAACTATATTTCACCGAGTTTGGGCAAATGGTATGCCAGATAGCCACCATTTTGCTATTGATGTAACTATCTATATAGTTTTCTTTTTTGTAGCCATGGCTTTCTAAGCCTTGTTCTTTGATAATCACTAATGTGCCTTCTGTCACTTTGGGCTTGTGATTTCTAGAGCTTCATATGAATGGAGTAATATCACACACACTATATAAAATATGATTCCTTGTGGTAAGCGTACCTTTGAGATTCATCTTTGGTTTTTGCCTGCACCAGGGCTCTGCTCCCTTGTGCTGAGGAGTGACCCTCCATGTGATAAGGGATACATCACCATTTTTTCATCACTTTTGAAAAGACAATTAAGTAGTTTCCTTTTTCTGGTTATTAAAAATAAATTTGTTATGAACATTTATATACAAGTCTATGTAAATTTAACTTTTCTTCTGGATAAAGACTTAGGGGATGGAATTTCTAAATCTTATAGTGATAGTTATAAGAAACTATTCAACTGTTTTCCAAGATAGCTATCATTTAGACTAGCTGAAAAATGTCTGCTTCTAGGACAGTACATTGTCCTGCTGTCTAGGACAGCACATTGTGTTGTTTTACTTTAGACCATCTAGTAGACCTGCAATGGTCATGGTAGTGCATAGTAGCTTGAATTGACATTTTCCTGATCACTAATGTTGTTAAACAACTTTCATGTTATTAGTCATTTGCATTTTGCTTCTCATTTCTTTCATTTGTATGATTATTGTCATGCATCTTAATTCTACATGTCTTGTAAATCACCAAAGTATTTCATTATTTTACTTGGAGCATCAGAAACAGTTTAAAGATACTAACAGTTAAGGTCTTTATATTAAAGCACATATTTTCCATTGCCAGTGTTCTTTATTATTTACTGTTTGTCTAATTTTCCATTTACTTTCTATCTAAGAGAATCATCTAACACTTCTTTACAGTTCATGTCTGCTGAAAACAATTTTTTTCAATTTTTTAATAAAAGTATCCTTACTATAACTTTGCTTTCCTTTGAGGATCAATTCCATTTTACATAAATTTTAAATAGCTTTTTTAAAGTATTTATTTAAAGATGCCTTTGTATTGTCCTTTGGTTCACATAATCATAAATATAAAATCTGCTATAATTTTACCTTTATTTTGCTGTACAAAATATGCTTTTTCCCCTTAATCCCCTTATGTTTGTTTCTTCACTGATTTTCAGAAATTTGTCTATGCTATACCTTAGTGTGTTTGTTATAAATTTATCCTTTTTTTGATCTGCTGAACTTCTGCAATTTATGAATTTGTGACTTTTATCATTCAAAAATTTGGAACCAATATTTCATTTTAGTTCCCCTACTATCTTCCACACTTGACACTCCAGGTATACATTTATTAACCCATTTGATATTACCCCATAGCTACCTGAAACTATATCTATTTTCCATTACAGTAAGAACTAGTATAATTTCAACTTTACTGATCTTTTATTACACATTGTCTAATTTACTGTACTTTTTTTTTCAGTATAGAGTTTCAAACTTTGGACCTTGTGGTTCCAAAGTAGGTGTGATACCACTTGAGCTAAATATCCCTGGCATCTAATCTATTATGCTTTTATCCGAGATTTTTTTCAATTATTTAAAATTTTAGTTTTGTAAGTTCTATTAGGATTATTTACTACTTTACATTTCTTTTCACTATGCTTATGTTTTTGTTTTAATATTTTAAAAATTATAATTGCAATTTTATCTGCTGATTCTGACATGTATTTCTGAACATTTTACACTGACTATATCCTAGGTTGAGATCAAACATTTTTTTCTTGATATTTTAATTAGATCCTGGATATTGTGAATGGTAGATTTTTAGGTTTTTAGAGATTGTTTTCTTTATTTACTAATTTAAATAACTTGGGCAACAGTTTCATCACTCCTAACCTGTTAACTCACTTTGCTGGGTGGTTGTGTAGTAGCCAGTACTCCAGGGATGGCATACCTTGCTTTAAGAAAGACTCAAAGGGTCTCCTGTACATATCTCTTATGGGCATAAGGACCATAAGGAAGGACCAGCCTGGATTATTAGAGCTCAAACGTCATCCTTTTATCCTGAAATATTTCAGCTTCTAATTCTCTGGACATTCTTCATCTATCTTTATGGGGCTCTAGTCTACACATAGGGAACTTATACTCAGAGACACTAAGAAGGATCCCTGTAAATTTTTGGAGTTGCCTTCTAACTTCCAGCTGCCTCATTTTACCCAAACTCAGAGACTTTCCAGGATCTGGTCACATTTTTCCTTCCTGTGTTTAAATGGGAAATTTATCCTAGGAAGAAATCCTAGATATCCTCAGGGATTACAGCTGCTTCATTTCTAACAAGAACCACAGCCCTGCTCTGCTTTTCTCTGATTACTAAAAATATTTTTACTTTTCTATGCACTTGTCTAACTTCTTTACTTTGGGCAATAAGAGCTGGTCTTTGACATTTTTTTTTGACACGCCCGGTACACACCTAGCACAGGATTTTTTCCTGGTAGGACACTATGGTAAGTGAGCAGACTCAGAATTCTTTCCAACTTACTACTTGAAACAGTGTTGTAATTACAACTTGAATATTTCAAGAAAGATGTTTATTCTCATGTTATAACTGGTTTTAGACACCCTGGCTGTGCTAACCTCAGTGGTTCCACATGGAATAGATAAAATATCATGATTTAAAATTAGTTAATTTGAAAAACATTTCATAACAAGTTTCTCAACCCAAAGAAATTCATAATTACTAGATTTTATACATACAGAAATCTATTATTATAGTATAGCCTATTGTCATTTTTTTGATTAGTGTGTTAATATTCAGCAATGTCTTCTTTACCAAATGGCTCTAAATTCAAATTTCCCCCTGCTCTACTCAAGCAGCAATGCTCCAAAAAAAAAAAAAAAAATCTGCTTGGAATTCAGTTTCTACTGAAGCTACTTTTCCCTTGGAATATGCTAGCCAAGGACTGAGCCTTAAAGGGATACTAAAATCAGCTTGACATCCCTAGAACTCTACTGTTGTCTGAGATTCCTCCTAGCCAACTACCCTGCCCTCTTCCATTCTCTCTCCATCACAGTCAGTGTCTACCAGACACTCAATGGACATGTGTTCTGTTTGTTTACTTCGAAAGCTACTAACTTAAGATTGTCATTACAAAGTAAAGCTCTTACAAAGAGTATTTGTTGCCTGCCCACTGGGTAGATAAGATTTTCCCAGTGAGGATTCAAGGAGCATCAAGTTTTGCTCCTCTAAAGGAAATTTTTTTAAAAATATGCATCTGTGTAACTTTTCTCATTACTGGGACAAAGTAACCGACACTTGTGGCTTAAAAGTAAGAAAAGTGTGTTCATCTCACAGTCTAGAGGTTTCAGTGCATAGTCAGCTGACTCCCAGACAGAGTGGTGTGGCCAAGAGACATAAGAGGAGAAATAGTCCATGGCATGGCAAGCAGAAGGTAGCAAGCAGCAAGCCTCCCTTTCCCTTTTATTCTATCCAGGCTGCAAACCTATTGGTTGGTGCCAACCACATTCAGAGTGAGCTTTCCCATTGTCCACTAAGAACTATGCTAAACTGGTCAGTGGACTAATATAGTTATTGTGCACGATTAATCCATTTACACACACCTTAGATCTAGCTACCTCTGAAGAGCCCCACCTGTGAGTGCCTGAGGATTTGGGGGGAATATCTATATACAAAAGATAAAAATGAGGTTATCTTTTTTTGACTGCTGAATTTGCAAAATAGTTTAATTAAATTATTGATTTAATATTTATTTATTATAATATATAATTATTTAAAATTATAATTATGTACATGGATTATTAGGTTTTTACTTCATAGTTGAGAAACAAATCTCTCATTCTGTTTTAGAGTCTGTACTAGGCACTGAGAATGGGACTTTTAAGAACACAGATTAAAAATCCCTGCTTTTACAGTGTTTGAATTTTGTGGAAGTCACAAAACCAGAGTATTTGAATGAGAACTCAAATGCATCTCCTCCTATAGTAACACAGGTTCATCTCCAAAACACTGTGTTAAAAAAACACCAGGCTAAAGCTTAGGTGCTAGAAGGTTCCATTTATATATACAGTTGGAGAACCAGCCAGTCTAAGCCACAGTGATAACAAGGTGCAAAAGCCCTTTGCCTTGGCAGAGGAGAATAAATCTGCTGGAATGGGATACAGGAAGCCTGGCATGGAGATGATAGCCTATGCTGTGAGTAGATCAACTCAGGGTCCACTAAGCTGTACACATGATATTTGTGTATCTATAGATCAATAAATAGACATTTTTAAACTTCTGCAGTTACCAGCACATTTTATCTACATTTGTTCAGAGTGCTTAGCATCTTTTTAACTACTGTTAAATTTCTCCACAATGGATAAAACTGAATAAAACAGCATCCCAGTAGGTCTGCTTCGTCTTGGGATGGCGTAGCCTGCCTACGTCCCCAGCTCCGGAGGCAGGTCATTTCACTTTTGCTGACCACTTTGCACCATATTCAGCTTTAAGCCTCCTTTGCTCTTTGTGGGTTACTTTTTGTTTGTTTTAGTTTTTGTCCCTATTTTCTTGAGCTTCATTTTGTTTTCATCTGTACTCTTTTTATATCTTGTTTTGTTTGTGTTTGTTATGTTCTTTTGTTTAATACAGTCATGTGTACTTAGTATGACAATTCAATGTGCAATACGCATTCCTTGATTCCACTTCCACTGTAGTATTTTATTTATTGTTTCTGGCTCTTTCTTTCCAGTTGGTCATAGTTGGCTTCTTCTTCTTATAATCTGCTTTCCAAATGGACAACTGTGTTCCTTTTACGATTCCAAAATGTGCATTTGTGTCTCCTACAACTTTTAGGTAACCTGTACTTTATTATTATTTTGAAATACAATCAAAATGGTTCTTCTGTTGATATAATATATTAAGGCTTTAATAATTAATCTTTTCTCGTGAATAAAAAGCTCAGCCAATACTGCTTTTAGCAAAATAACATCTTTCTCCCACTGTCTGACAATTGAAATTCCTGATTCTCAGCTCTGTCTTGCTCAGTGTCACTTTTATTCACGTCTTCCCTCTGGGGAAGTGTCTGTAGTGAGCATCCTCACAAGTACACTTGTTCTTCTATTTATCCTAGGAAGAGCAACAGTTAAAATAGTCCCAGATACACATGCTTTTTACATTGTTTCTTCTCCAACCATTAAAGCTGTTTGCCTTCAAAAAATATTAGAAACAATATATATTCACACAAGAATTAATAAGTTTATTATACCATCATTCCACTCATCTCATTAGCATCTTCGGAAAAAAATAATTTGCCCCTTTCTTTTAAAGTTTTATAATCTTTAAATGATATCTGCTAGAATAAATAATATTAAACTTTAATCTTACATAATTTCATCAATAGTTTTAATCAAGTTTAATTGTACTTCAATCCACAAACTTTGTTCCATAATTCTGAGAGATGGTCACGCTTTTGTGCATGGAGAGAGGGTGGTACCTCTCTTGGTCATCACCACACAAAGAGTCTCAGAAAGGAAGCAAAACTCTGACAAATGCTTCTATTCATGAAATGAGTTGTTTGCAAACAGGAACATTACTGATATAAATCAAGGCATTGCTGTTCTTTGACATATTGTTTTGACAGTATGGGATAAAACTTTGAAGTAATATGAACATACGGGTTATTTCTAAGTATTTTGAAATAAAACCTGTATTTTAGGTGAAAATTGAACAAATCTAATAGTATTCACAAAATATATTAATGTATACATATATGCTTAATTCAGATCTATGTCTCTAGTCATTGAAAAGATGGGGAGGACTCCATTAAGAGAAAGAAAGCATTACTATTGGGTGATGAAGACGATTCCTCAAAGAATGATTAAACACAGTTCATTTCCTTGTCCATTGAACCCCTTCTCAGTTCATCCTGTGTGTGTCTGAAGAGTTCATTCTGCTGTGTAACTTGCCCCAGAACCTCAGACAAGGAACATGTGCATGCTGTGCAGGGAAGGGACATTCAGAACCTCCAGACCTCTTGACACTGTCCAGATGCTAACAGAACGCCATGAGCTGGGTGAGTTAAACAATGGATGTTTATTATCACAGTCCTAGAAGCAAGAGATCAATGTCAGGCATCAGGTGTCAACATAGTCAAGCCTTCTGTGTGGTCACTTTCCACCACCTTATCACATGGCCAAGAGAGAAAGGAAGGGAGAGAGGGGTAGGTCTGGTGTCACTTTCTCCTTGTTTAAAGGCTCCAGTCTGATCATAGAAATCCATTGTCAGGAACTCATTCCAAACAAAGCAATTACAAAGGCCCCACCTCCTCATACCATTTCACTGGATCTTGAGACTTCAACTTATCAGTTTGGGAGACACAAACACTTATTCCATGACTTCCTTCAATCTCTCTGAAAACCTAGGAACAATTTAGCTGCAGCACACAACTTTCTCTTACACTCAAAGCTCTAATGCATGGTTAGCCTCACCGTGCTGGGCATTCTCCAGCTGCTCTTCACAAGTGCTTTGTCATCTTTCCACACTCTGCTCTGCTCCAGAGAGTGAGCCTTATGGACTACTTCTATGGTGCCCTTGGCTTCTGCCTTCTAGCTGGTCTGACCAGTTGGAAATAACTACAGGTCACAGGATAGAAGGTAATGGATCCTACCTTTCTTCTCTTAGAGTACAAGAGTAGCTGTACTTTTCCAGCTGGCTTCAGGGTCCTGGTCACAAACCCTTATCCTGTCCTAGTTAGCCTACCGTTAGTAAAGACTTGTTACACTCGGTGGCTCCTTGGATCCATCCTGCACCTGGGAAAATAATCCTTCACCACACAGTCCTCAGTGTCATCAGCTTCTAAGACCCTGTCTGTGCACAGATTCCCTGTCTCCTTTCTCCATTGTCCCAAAGGTCCCCTTCCATTAACCTAATTGATGATGAGCCTGACCAAGAGCAATAAAACCTGTCTATCTCATAACCGATAAAGCCAAGTCAAACTATAAGCCATAATAAAAACATATGGGGAAGGTTTAAATTTTTTAAAATTCTTACCATAAAAGATATATTACCATTAAGCTCTCTCAAAATACCTCATTTTGAACACACTCATCCCATTGTTTATGCTACTTTCTGAAGCAGTTCTAAAAGTCCTTTTCTGTGAGTGTCTTCAATCATTGTGTTGTGGATCCTTTGATGTCCTGAATCATTTCAAAACATTTACCTTTCATGGTTATTTTGACTTTGGGGAAGACTCTGAAATTGTATGGTGCCAGCTCCAGTAAATAAGGTAAAAGAAGACATGCTGTACCCTTATTGGACAGAAATCACCTCAAATGTTGTGAAATAGTTTAGGGCATCAAGGAAGCCAGAAGAAGACAATCATGAAAGAGGATTCCCAGAACTGCTTCAGAAAGTGGCAGAAACAAAGTTGGTGTGTTCAAAACAGGGGGAAAAATTCTGAGGGGGCTTAATAACAGTGTCTTTTACTGTAATAAAGTTTTAAATTTTTATTTAAATATTCATTATTTTTATTCCATCTCATGTTAACAGAAACCTAAATATGGATGGACATTCCTAAGTTGAAATCTGACCATATATGGCCTGAAAAGATGAAAATTCTACCCACAGTTAGCTTTGTGTCTCAGCTGCCAAAACAAACAGTGTGATACACTCACCAATATGCTACAAGCTTTACATGGAGCCATTTTTCTGAAAGTTTGCTTTCCACAATTGAAACAGGCTTTTCATTTCATGTGAAAATGGATTTTTAAGGTGCTTTAAATATGTTGATCAAAAACAATAAGAAATTATGAAAATCATTCTAGGGAATCAAGAGCTTTCATCACCCTGGAATCATTGAGAAGCATCTTTTGGAACAACTTCCAGAAGTACAATGTGCTCAGAACCTGAACAGCTGAAGGTTCTGTTTGTTCCCTGATACTCCCACAACACCAAGATCTTTCAGATAAAATCAGGCCCAGAAATTAGTATCATAGAGAAGCGTAAATGAGGAAAGTAACTCACAAAAGAGAAAACTGAGGTTGGTAGATAGTGTTCATCTTCTTCTAATATTGATTGCCCCTGAAAATATTTGGGAAAATTATATGCCCCTTTATTAATGTGTAAGTTGACATATAAAATATCTTCCTCATTGCAATTTAAATAGCTACATAAATGCAATTTCTAGAATAAGATACACACTAATATTACTCTTTTGAATGTAACCAATGGAGTGTAAATGTCACATCAATTTAGAGCCTGTTATCTACTTTATAAAAAAATAGAAGATACATAAAAAGCTATTCTTTATTGTCAAAAATTTGACATGGCATTAATTTTTCTTCTTGATACCAATATTCCATGTGGCTTCCCCATGAGACTGAATCTCAGAATATGACTTTCAAGTGATGTTTTTAGGTCACAAGTATTTTTTTATCACTTCAATATATTTCTTTGCTATAAAAGTAGGTCCATAAATGAAATTAATTTTTATTGACAGTGCTCATAAATTATAGATTTCCTTCTGGAAGAAGATATTGTTACAATGATCAGAAATGTATAACCATAAATAATAATAGTAGTATTAAAAGTATTAGTAGTATATTTTGTCAATTTAAAACTAAATCTAAAATAAACAGTACATAACTGATAAGAAAATATGAATGGTTCACAAATTTTGATGAAAAGACGCCTAGAAAGAGAACTGGAATATATAAGGAGTAGTGGGGATGATGTCTTGATTAAAAAGATCTTTCTTTCCCCTTTTTTGTAGTCCCTGTTGTGGAGGCTTTTACAGCAGAAGTGAGTTCAGGATAAGCCTCCATTTATTTACTATAAAATTGGAAAGGAGCAACTCTCAAAGGAGAGTTATCAACTCTCACAGATTAGTTATCAAGAAAATTAATTCATTAATGAGTACCTATAAAAGTTAAAAGAAAACTGATTCCCTTAAAACTACAATCATTCACACGCTCGATGTCAGCCTCCAAATAACTCCTTATAGAGTCTACAGATGTTACTCTCTTTGTCCTACAGAGAAAGATGAGAACAACTCCCTATACAACTCTACCAAACAGTCACTTACGGCTCCTGGGCAACACTACCACCTCCACAGGGAATTCTCAATCCTCTTATCTTATGAATAGTATTTTATCTAATCAAAAACTGTGTTAATTGAGAGATTAAAAGTTAGTTTTGAAAATTCTAATCATTCAAATACTTGATATACGTTTATTCCTTATAGATATTATTTCAATTATTTTCTTTTGTTTGTTTTAAATTAAAGCAGCCCATCAAAAATGAGCCAGTCAACACAAATCTTTAACATGGCCAAATCATATGATCACCTCTGTATTAAGTCCTCATAGGATTTCAAAATAACTAAGACATATAGACTCTAACCTCTGTAAGTTATAGTCTTTGGGTCCCCAATGATACACTGCCTATAGAATAGGCATGCTTAGTACGGCAACATATAACTTAATTGTCACAAATCAAGGACAAAGACATATTATGGAACAATAGTTATAAAATGAACTAAGACTTTTCACAATGAGAACAATATTTTGGGAAAAATTATTTAGCCTTTAAATTAGGTGCTGTTGAAGAAGCATTTTTACTGATTAACCTTCTAAACAAGAAAAAATGGAATCTATAATTATTACCAGGAAAGTGTAATCAAGGAAATACTACTACTTCATATTCATTGGAGTGAATATAATCAAAAATGTAATGAAGGTAGAGAGAAACAAGTCCTAAAACACAGGTGGTATGTATGTAAAATGGTGTCGTCACTTTGCAAAAACAGCATAAAACTTTCAAAAATATAAAAGTAGACTTAGTATATGACCCAGAAATTCCACTCCCAGGGAATATCCAAAAGAAGCAAAATTTGTCTACATGGAATTTGAATACAAATTCTTGTAGCAGTAATATCTTTTGCACCCAAAAGTAAAAACAACCCAAAGTATCACTAATGAATGGGTAACATTATTAAGAGAATAAAAATTAATGTGTTATTAATGTATGAGGCAACATGAATAAACCTTGGAAATATTATGTTAAGTGAAAGATACCCCACACAATAGACCACACAATGTGTGAACCCATTTATGGGTTTCCCAAATAGGAAAAACTATGGAAACAGGATAGCTCAGTGTTTGCCTAGATTTAATGGACAGGAACTAGAAGGTGATAGTTAGTGGGTAGAATATTTCATTTTTGGAGAACGAAGCAAAATTAAATTATGGTACTGGTTCCACAATTCTGTACATATGCTAAAAACTATTGGATTATATGCTGAAGTTCATGAATTGTTCAGTAGATGAATTTTTTTCAATAATGCTCTCATTTTTAAAAGAAATATGTGCCTAATGTTTTCCTTATAGTTTCAAATTTTCATTTAGATCATTTTTCCAAATCATGCAAATTATATGCCTTTCTGTTTACCCTTGTAGTCTGATGTCTTCAGAGGTATTTCCTAGCTATGGAGGCAGGAACCTCAGCCCGTGGGAGGCTGTGAGTCCAGCTCAGTCCCGCCCTTGGGAGGCCTGGGCACTCCACCAACTTGGAACGTGTGCACTTGTCTCCTCACTTCCTTTGCTGTTGAAGAAGCAGTCGTGTCCTGATGAATAAATGCCAATGGTTTTTATCATTAATTCTAGCTTTTTCATGCTCTCAATCAAAAAAGTCAGTAGGGAATGACTCAATTTACTATGTTATTTATTTTTAGTCATATATGTGCTTTTACCACATAAATGCAATTAAATCTATTTCAGATACAACATTAATGCTCCCAAAGCTTCATATTCTCAGGGATGAGAGAGAACTAATTGAGGCCTTTCTGGTGGTCAGGGGAAGCAACTACAGAATTTGTTGGAGAATAAACATAAAATGTGTAACGTATCTGTAGATAACAAAGCACTGTTGATTTTATTCTTTTTTTCCTTTTTTTTTTTTTTTTTTTTTTTTTTTTTTTTTTTTTTTTTTTTTTGGTTTTTTGAGACAGGATCTCACTTTGTAGTTCAGGCTGGCCCTGAGCTAAGCCTCCAACTCACATTACAGCAATCCTCCTGCTTCTGCCTCCCGAGTGCTGGGATTACAGGTGTGAGCCACCACGCCCGGCACTGTGGTATGTGGTAGTGATTGCTTCTGGGTGTGAGCCTCCATACCCAGTACTGTATATTGTTACCAGGGAATTGAACCTGGGTCCTTGCACTTGCAAGACAGGCACAGTAACCACTGAGCTAAATCCCCAGCGCTTGTTGATTTTATTCTTGAGCTGTTTGCCAAAATTATAATCAATACTTCACTTGTGTCAAAAAGAAAACTGAGTTTATCATACAAGAAAACACAACATAAATAGTTTATTAAAATATTCCTTTCAAATATGCTGGATCACTTAGTAGCTGAGTCCTGGACCACCTCTTATGGGCCTTGGGTTCATATTCTGGGGTTAAATATTTCCTCACCATGCAAACTCTGTCAAGCCTATGAATTTCACTGAGCCTCAGTTTCTTTGTCTTTGATATAAGAGAAATTTCCTGTCTTACCAGCTAGTTATAGGAGCAAATATAAAAGTACTTCGAGAAAAATATAAAAGATGTATGTACTAGTATGTACTGTTAAGAATTGTAAGCCAAATGAGAAAACTAGACCTTACTAATTAGGAGGCCACCTCTTCCCTTACCATTTGTCTTGTTATGTGCAAGCATTGACCAATCAATTCATTGGATATTTTTTCTGGAATCATAGGGTTAAGCACATTCTTGAGCATTTTGTTTTATTTGTATGTCACTGTAATGTTATAGTGAAAACTCTCAAAATAAGGAAAGTTGACTGAAAATTAAAATTATAGAACAGAAATTAAAACTCCAATTTAGACTCATGTTTTTTTTTCAACTACACCATACTTTGGGGGGCATTTCTTTTCTTGATTTCCTGCATTACCACCAGCACTTTAAGACACTCAGGTCCCTCATTGCTAGCGCCTGGAGTTGGAAAAGAGTAATCGGTAAGCTGTTGTGAAACACAGATAGTAATAAGTCCCTCTTTGCCAGGGGAGTTCCTGTGTCACTGGATGTCCCAGTGTAATTGTCAACAATGACCCCTCTTTGTCTTTCAAAATACTTTAGGTTAGACCTGAAATGCTAACACTAGATTTCCACCAGGAAATTTACCCAGAATCACCAAGAAATTAGGTATGTACTCCACAATTCTCACCACTGTATATCAAAATTAGATTTGTAAATGTACTGCAGATTTTTATCATACAAAATATTATACATAATTAAGCTAAAAGGTCTGGGTCTACATGTCTGGGAATGATAAAGGCAGACAAGTAGTTATATTGGAGAGACAAAGAAGAAAATAGAAATATAACTGTAAATGAAGAATTGAGAAACATACTTAAAGAAAATATCCTGGGTCATAATAAGATAGGTTACTGGACATTTTGTAAAGCAAAATGTCTCTTCTCTTTCAGGAGGCAAGTGGAATGAATAAGAGTGCATTTTCCATTTGCCAAAAGGACACTGTCATAAGGCGCAGAAGGCCAAAGCCAGCAAGTCTCCCTAGGTGTTGGCCAGCAAGCAGCCACCCACCCCTTAGAATGAAAATGTGCTTCAAACAGCAGCAATCTCACTTTTCATCAACCTCATAAATTCAAAATGACAGTAGAAATCTGTCACATTTACTTCACATTATTAACCTTAATATTTGATTTTATTTTTATTATATTTTCCAATTTGCAAAATTGTTTGCTATTTAAAATCAGAATTCTATATGTGCCTCATGAAGGTCCAGAGCACTGTAATTCTTATTCACTGCTGATGAGAGAGTAAACCTGCAATCTTTACAAAACTGGAGATATCCAGTATAATTGTACACATGCTTACCTTTTAATCCCTCTTGCTTACAAACCCTAAATCTTCAGCAAATCTTCTATGATCCATAAACTCTAAGAAAATGTATGTATATCTGTAGCAAAAGACAGATTCAGAAATGTCTGGGCTACTATTATAGTAATCCCTAACAGCCAAAATGGGTAAATAAATTGTCATTTGCTCATGTATAGCTTTGATTCATTCATTTCAACACTGTATAGAATAAATCAGATGAAATGAAAGAACTAATCCTGTAACTCAGCACAGATTAATGTCACTGTACCACTTAGTGAGCTACACTAGACATGATAAATAGTAGTGTGATTCCTTTTACATAAAATTTAAAACAAGTGAATCTCATGAGTTGTGAGAAGGCACTGGCTCATAAGAGCAGCTAGTTTTTGGCAGATGGATGTAGGAGATGACAGAGAATGGACATGAGAGTGGCTTTGAGACATGGTAAGGTTCTATTTCTTGATCTGAATGGAAGCTCTGAGATGTTTTTTCCTTGTGATGATTCATTGGTTATTTTTCTATATATACATGCTGCATGAGTCTCATCATTCTCTATTATATGTACTAGACCTTAATCCAAATACGTGTTAAACTGTGCATCCTGAAAAGATCCTTTGGCTCTTGCTGAAGGGAAATAAATGTGGGAAGAGCGAGGAAACACAGTTGAACAAGTAGAACCTGAGGGTTATTCTAGGAAGGTCTAAACTTACACTGGGGTAATGAAGTAAAGTTGAAAAAGGTAACTCTGAATTTTGAGTTTAATCGATTGTGTCATGAGAATGACCAGAGAGTTTGATCTGAGAATAGAAATCTAGGGTTTGGGATGCATGAAAATTAATATGTCAAAATTATCAGTAGGATATATTTATTTGAAGTTTGGAAACAGGCACAACATAGAGCAATACATTGAGAAATTGTTGACATATAGAAGTATTTATAGTCATTAAATTGAGATGATTTAGAACTCTGATCTCAATCCTGCCTTTTTCAACACGTCATCAGTAGGTGTGGATAAAGGTATAAACAAACTGGAAGAGTAACAGTAAAGTGATGCACTGAAAATAGTGTCCAAAATAAAAACAACTCAAAGGATGATAAATTCTATGGGAATAGTATAGTCAGTCGCCCTCTTAAATTCAAGTCATCAATTACATCATAATAATGGTGTGACATAACCAAATAAAGAAACCTTGGAGATTTTATTTCCAATGAGATTAATTTGAATGAGAACTAAGATAAAACGGCTGAAAGATCATTCTAGACAGCAGTAAAAATAAGTTAATGTAGTATTATTATTTTACCTTGACACAGCGCAGACCTCATATCAAGTGTCACACTTCTCAGTGTGATTTTTGAGGCATTGGAATCTGACCAAAGAAAAAGAAAAATTATAAAATTGGGAACAGTGTCGTATGAAAATGGAAGCATGAAAAAATGGAGTTGGCTAGACAGAAAAAAAATAGAGTAGTTCAGCTAGAAAGGGCTTCAGTAAGGAGAAGGCTTGCTGTTAAAAATTACATCTTAGCAATTCAAGGGGTGGCTTCTAATATTTTTTCTTAAAAAATAAAAAAGGTAGAATTTAGAAAGAAACAGTTCAGATAGATAGATGATAGCTAGGTAGCTAGGTAGATGATAGATAGATGAAATTTCAAATACTTAGATTCTGGCACAAAAAAATAAAAAATTTCCCAGAAAGTAACACATGAGTTGCTCGGTAAAGTAATTTTTGTTATTGCTAAAATATCCTAGTGGAGCTTGTGTGGCCATTTATGAAGATTTACAGAGGTGTGAATGATTAGTCTGGAATCTTCATGTTCTCCCAAATCTTAGATTTTACTAATGGAAAAAAACTATAATTGAGAAAATAAAATTTTGGAAAAGAACAAGAAAGCAAGAAAAAGAAAAGAGGAAGAAAATGGACATACTTCTATCATAAGGATAGATATTATGAAACAAAGAATTTTTTCAAGTAGAAAAAAAACAAAAGATTAGAAGAATTGATTTTTTTTTTTTTTTCAAAAAACACTTTTTCTGGGGCCTGGGATTTGGCTTAGTGGTTCCGGGGCCTGTCTTGCAAGTGCAAGGGCCCGGGTTCAATCCCCCGGTGACCACATACAATACTGGGTGTGGAGACTCACCCCAGCAGCAATCCGCACCACAGACCACAGTGCTGGGTGTGGTGGCTCACGCCTGTAATCCCAGCACTCAGGAAGGCAGAGGCAGGAGGATTACTGCGATGTGAGTTTGAGGCTGAGCTGAGGGCCAGCCTGAACTACAAAGTGAGATCCTGTCTCCAGAAAAAAAAAAAAAAAAAAAAACCACTTTTCCTGTCAGGGGAAAAACAAGCAAGGAAACAATGAAAAAATATTAGAGTAGGCAGAAATGTAGCTTCTTACATGGGTTTTAATAACCTAAAAATTGCCTCACAAATAGAATTTAGTGTATTTTTAGATTCGCTATTTGTCCCAAATAGTCCAACTACAATGGATAATTAACATCTTATAGTTAAAAATAATTCAAACCAATCAGCCATTTACTTATTGCTTCCCTCTCTTTTATTATGCTATACATTAAAGAAAAAGACTAGCAATACAAATATGGCTTTTCCAAAGTGATAAAATAATAACTGTATTTTTTACCCCAAACATTTAGCTATTTGTGCTCTACTCCCTCAGAAAATATTTTGCTTTCATAGTAAAAGTCTTCAGAACCAAGTAATTTGAGTAGCATGCCCTTTACAGTGACATTCTGCAAATTCTATTTCCAAATAAAGTATTGTGAAGTTTTTCAGCACTACAGTATTTTACAATCTAAGTTTATTTTGTTTGACCAAGAGTCTGAAAGGACCATAATGACTTTAAAAAGGGGAAAACACATTTTTTTAGTGAAATGTGTAGTTCTATGAATGGATATAGTCTGACAATAAGAGACAATCCAGTTTTTATATTTCATTCACTGTTATTAAGGGGAGGGGAGTCATTCTATGTAAAAAGTAATATTATGTTCCAAAAGTGACATGGTAACATAAGTACAGGTACTATCAAAAGCAGTACATATATTTCAATGAAAATGTTATTTTGAGGTTAGCATGATGAACATATTTTTCAATGCTTTAAATTTCTTCTGTTTTTTTTTTTTTCTTAAGAAAATGCAAACATCAACTAAAAGTACTTGTCAAATACTCATTTACTATTTAACAAAAGTGCCTTACCTCATATAGATGCTAAAGATGGCAATGGACTCATCTGTGAACTGACCAGAATAATCACTTTATCATCTACCTCTAGAACAAGTTCTTAGACTGTTCCAAAGAAGAAATGTGAATTTAATAAGCAGTCGGCAGGCAAGGAGGGCTTCAGTGGCCCAGAAAAAGCAGATGCAAACATATAACCTTCCTAGATTATCTTCCACCTTTGTGTGCTGTAGATATCTACCATACAGTTTTGTGTCACCATGGAACTAAAATAAATATTTTTTTTACTAGATTCTCTGGAAACAAGGCTCTTCCCAGATATTTATTGATAGGAAAATGTAACTTAAAACTTCTGCCCAGCCCGTCGGCTGCTTCCCAGGGCTCCATCTGCTCTGTGCTCCTGCATTTCCTTTGCTCTTTGCTCACAGATACTTTTCTCAAGCATTAAAGGTCACCTGGTAGATTCCAAAACAGTAATTCACAAGATCCAGGTGGAAGGCATTCTGTACTTGTGTCCTTATTTTCCTACTGGAGAGATGCAGTGAGGCTAAAACTTGTTTTTAAAACTTTTCCCATCCTTTTTTTCTCTTGGTTAATGTAGATTAGCTCTGTTGTTTTTAAAAATTGGCATTAACTCCAAATGACTGTAGAAGAACAACATTTGCAAAAATAAAAATTACTACAGAGTACAAAAGCTTAAAACTGAGCTGTAATAATTTTCCTCCAAAATGGAATCCCAAATTAAGAAAACAACCTCTAGATGTACTGTTTTAGCTATTAGCTAGTGCTGTACACATATCACTGGACATTCAGAAAACACTTAACACTGCAGCTGTACAGAAATTATGTTCACAGTTGAATATGGGGAAAGCTGTAGTTATGAAGATTTCGCAAAAAATCTGCAACTAGAAATTCCATTTGATCCAGCTACTCTCCTTCTAGGTATCTTCCAGAAAGTATTAAAGACATCATATTACATTTTATGCATGCATATTCATGTTTATAGCAGCATAAGTCATAGGAGCTAAATATTGGAACCAGCCTATATGTCCATTATCAGATGAACAGATAATGAAAATGTGGTATTTACATGCAACGGAGTACTATTCTGCCACAAAGAAAGATAGACTTGGGTGATTTGCAGAAAAATGAATGTATTTTTGTCTCAGGGTGCATTCATTTATCTGCAAATCAGATACACAGCTCAAAAACCTCATGGTTTCTCTTATGTGAGAAACTCAAAATGTAAGGGGCAGAGTAAAAGTGAGATAATAGGAAGCCTAAAAACCTTTTTCAAATGAGAAGAAAACGAAGGATGAACATGGAGGGAGGGAGGACCAATGGGAAAGAATTAAGATGTGTTGTTACCTGCATGTACCAACTCCACACACAGAATAAACATGATGAACTGGAAACTCCCAAAAATTTAATCAGTAAAAGCTTTAGCTTAAAAGTCAGTGCTCACCATAAGTTAATAGTTGTCTATATCATATTCTGAAAGATAAAACATCTATACAGCTGTCATATACATACATATATACATACATATACACATATATGTGTATATATATATGTATATATATGTGTATATATATATATATATATATACAGTGCCCCATAAATCAACAGGATTCTCAAAAGATTAAACATATACATCCTTTATTTATGTAAAACAGGACAAAATAAGTCTAAAAATAACTACTGTACTTAATTTTGAATGAGAATGGAATGACTTAGTCTCTCCATTCTAATCTTGAATATTAATTTTCAAAAAGTACATTTTTTTCCCTTCTATTTCTACTAAGTAAGGACTCCCAAACCCAAAATGATTCTGGAAATTCTTGTATATGAACTGAGATCTTTGGCCAGAGGAAGTGCTATTTGAAACAGCCAAAAGATTAAGCTGGCACCAATTACAAACAAGCTACTGTGCCTTAATATTAAACTAGACATTCCTGATTCACTGGTGCAAGGCTTATTTTCCACAGAACGGAGATAATGGGAGAAGGCATGTAAGAAAAAAATGAAGAAACTTTATTAAATACCCTAGAACTGCCTAGCATTATTTCATAAACTTATCATTGAATAACTTTTCATAGCAGGCTACTTTTTGTAGATTCCTTTAAACTTTGGAGGGCAGGGAGTTGTCCTATGCACGATCCGCTGGTGAGAATACTGCAGCTAGTTGGTAAAGATTAAGTGATGAGGAGATGAACAGATGCAATGTAAAGAGGAAGAAACAGGGAGATATGTAAGGAATCATTCATGCAAAAAGTCTAGGAAGGTCCTAGAGAAGGGCCCTGCAAGCAACTTCTCTGCTCTGCCTCAATAATGGATTTCTTAATAGATTTCTCACTTTTAAGGTCATGAAAAACTTAAAGGAGCTGTTTAGTTGCTGAGGTCTGTCCAAAAATCCCCTGAAATCTACATAGTCCTACAATGGAATCTTAGGACTCAAGCAGTCCCAACACCAAGGCTTTCCAGATGTGATCTTCTGAACAGCCCTCACCTGTATTAAGGAAGTGTAAGAGCCCTGATGAAGCAGACTAGTTTGGCAGTTGCTTATTTTTGATCTCCTTATGAGCCTACAACACCCTCAGTCAACACCAGCACTGTTTTGAAATATTATAATTAGTCAGGGATAATTGTTTATTCTGAAAGTTTTACAAGGAAGACACAATATCCTCACATTTAACTTCGAAAAGTCATGGAGTTTCTGACAAATTGGTGTTCTAATCCCAAAATTTATCTTAAGGTTAATTTGTAAATATGCCAAAAGTAATTTTTTCCCATTCATATGGCACTATTTCAATAGTGCTATCCGGTGGTTCTTAGCCCCAGAGAAGGTGGTGAAGGGTGATTTGGGCCTCCCAAGAGACATGGGGCATTGACCAGAAACATTATGGGCTGGCATCACTGAAGAGTGTTTCAGTAGGTGAAGCCAGAAACGTTGCTAAATGTCCTACAATGTGCTGAACAGCACTTCCCAACAAAAATTTATCTCAAAGTGGCCCAAAATGTCCATAGCACTGGGACTGAGAAACCCTGTTCTGACTCAAATACTTCAAATATTACTAAAGCATAGAGTAAGATTGTGAAGTTGTCCTTTCCAATCAGAATCAGTTTGCACCATAATAATTTGAAACAAATCTTAACTAAAACTGTGTGGAAGGTATACAGGAAAAAAATGATTTATTTCTTATTTGGAAAAAAAAAACCTGAGTGGCAAAACAGTTATTTTTGTTCATAAAAGCATCCACAGACAATTTTTGATAAACTAGAAAAATAACTTTTCTTAAACATCGTGCTGAGAAATTAAGGGACAAAATGGTTATAAGCTATCTTATACATTTTAACACTTTATGAAGTTACTATTCATCAAATATAACAGGCCATCTAAAAATAAGTCTTGTCAGAAGTTATAATATATAAAAGCCATTAGATGATTGCACAAACAGATTTGTTATGAAACTTTTGAATTTTTCACTTATAGGACAATATTTTTAAGTTATCCTGTGAAGTGGAAGATACGATGGGACATGCAGACATTATTCCACACCACTTTCTCTATTTTTCTTTTCCTGAAAAGTCTCCCATTAAGTTAGTAAGGACAAGCCGCCATTTGTTGTGGAAAACACCCTGGATTTAGCCCTGGGAACAATAATGCCCCTTATCTAAACATTTACCAAGAGGATAAGCAAAATCATATTTATAGCTCCAATGAAACAATGTATTAAAATAGTAAAAAGGGAAAGAGTTGCATCAAAACCAGAGCTTTATACAGATCCATCCTACGGGAAAGGGAATGAGAACTTCTAGATGAATGAAGAAGTGAATCCTTAATTCTAGGCTACACAAATCAAGTCTAGAGGGGTTGCATTTAGCTCAGGTTTTAGAGACCTTTTTTAGAAATATCATCTAAATAATGAATGTACAATTTTAACTGTCCTTTAAGGCTGTGTTAATTTCATCTTCTTGTTGGCCAGAAAAATGAGTCAACTACCTTGGAAAATGACGGCATTATTTGTGGTAACTCTTACAAAGGTCCTAATTATACCACAAGAAATATAATTGTGAATAAAGAACAAAGAATTCAAAAGAAAGTAGCCTTCAGGCCAGATTTTCAGACAGTTTGGGCCCAGGCTTGAACTATGAAAATGCCTTTCTTCTTTAGATAAAACATGTTGAAATCTGGAATTGCAGTTTTGAGGAAATTATTTTTTTACAAAATGCTACTTGGCTATACATTCTTTTTCTGATAATCAATGTTAGGGACTCACTGAAGGATTCTTGTCCTGTACTCATTTTGAAAAACAGCTGTTTGGTACCAATTTCCAACCCTACAAAGAGTCAGACTATGTAAGAGAACAGACGTAATGGGTGTATTTCCTAGTCCTTACAGGAGCGAGTTGGGACAGGTAAAGCTCCTCAAAAGACGACACATGCTCTGAAGCAGACAACACGGGACACAGAAAGTACAAGGTTGGGCAACAGTGGCTACCCACAGAGTCAAACGTAGAAGACTACAGAAGATCTTTCTTCACACTAGAGTTCCCAAGGATCCAGCCCAAGGCTGGGAGCCCACAGTAACGTTGGGTACGAGTCTGCACCAGGAAGCTGAAGGACCAGCGACAGAAGGCCAAGTGCCCTGGACCTGGAAGTTGAAGGGTCAGCTGAAAGCCTGGTGCTGGCAGCTAACCAATCTGCCCACAAAGCCAGGAGACAACATTCAAGGTGAAGGCCAAGACAGGTTTGGGGACCAGGAGGACCAGGTCTCTGAAGAAAATTTCCCCGAAGGAAAAATCAGCTGAAATTCTTGCCTCCAGTTCTGTTCCCACAACAACCCTCTCGAAGTGGGTCTTCTGTGCCCAGAATTTTCCTCGGTTCAGCTGGGCCATCCCACCCAAGTTGACAGTCAGTTAACCATGCCAAGGAGGTACTAAGAGCTCGTGAGTGAAATGTCTAAGTCACCACTTTGGATTTAATTGAACCTAAATTTAAAAAGTAAGAAAAGAAAGGTAGGGGCAAGCCAGACCACGTGGGAGAGGACAGGCCTGTGGCCTGGCAGCACACACCAGTCAAAGTGATTAAACTTGATTTAAATAGTAGGAAATGGGTTTGAGTTTCAAGGCATTTTTTTACCACTCAGCTCCTGTTTTCTTTTATAAGTTTTATGATTTCAAAAATTGTCGTTTTCCTTCAGAGAAACCAATTGTTCAAATCCCAGCTGGCATTTGGCCATACTTGCGGACTATATCTTAGTTTCCGAACAAATCAAAGCCATCTATCTAAGTCCAGGACTACTATTTTACTTCTGGTAAATTTTCACCAAGTTCTCTTTCTCCCCAACACGGCTAAGTTCAACAGACCGTAAACCCTCCCGGAACACGCCATCTCCTTCGAAAGCTGTGAGTTAATGGTCAGCAGACCGACTGGTGTTCCACACGGCGGTTCTAGGCGAGGTTCGGTTTATGTACTCTAGTTCCTATAAGGTAATTACTGATGTATCTGCACCTCAGAGATTCCTGAAATTTCAACAGTCTGACCCCGAGGAAAACAGCTGTAGTTGGGAGGGGCCAGGGGCGGACCTGCCTTCCAGGTATGAAGTTTCCAACTCCTGATCACAGGACAGGCTAAATAGCTGGAGCTCACTCTAGGATGGCAACAGTGCTGACTAGAAGCTGATTTAGGGATCTAACAGTTTTCTTTCTTTCTTTCTGAGAGGTGTTCCATATTTCTTGATATACCTTTGGCCATGTTTTTCTTTTTTAAATTTTTTAAAATATACTGGTACAAATCCCCATTATGGAGTGCAATCATGATGTGTATATTTAATGTACCAATAAAGATAATTAAAAAAACTATAAAAAAATTTTTTAACTAGTACACGTTCACAATACATGCTAATTACAGTCAACATGGGGAAATGGTACGTGTACGTTATACATCTTAATTCTTATTTCCCCTTTTCTTCTCCCCACCTCCATCTCTGGATTCCTTCTTCCCATATCCACAATCTATTTAGACTCATCTAAGAGAACCCAGGAGATCTCAAGCTTGTGTGGCTTTGCGCGCAGCGTTTGATCTCACCCCACCCCCGGTGAGGCAGGTGCGGGCTGGGCCGGGAGACTCCGCAGCCGTCCGCTGGCCGCGGGGTCCCTCCTCACCGGGCAGGGTGTGCCGGGCCGGCCGGGGGCGGCCCCAGCGGCGGGCGGGGCGGGAACCGGGCGGGCGGGGAGGGAGGAAGGAGCAGGGAGGGAGCGAGGACTCGCTCAGCGCCGCGATGGGGCTGCAGACTGAGACGGCGGATGTGCAGCTCTTCATGGACGACGACGCCTACAGCCAGCACAGCGGCGCGGACTACGGCGACCCCGACAAGCTCGCCGACTCGGCCGGGGACCGCGACCCGCGTGGGCTCAACTCGCATCTGAAGGTGCCCCGGGGAGGGGGGAGGCGCCCGGACCGCCCCACACCCGGCCCTGGCCCCCAGGCGCCGCCCCTGGGCCCTCGGCCCCGCGCTCGCCCCACACCCCCTGCGCCCCCAGGGGAGCTGGGGGCGCCCGGCCTCGTCCCGCCCTCCCCCGCTCTGCGCCCCGCGCCCGGCCCCGAGCCCCGGGGTGACGCTTGGCTCCGTCTTGTCTCCCAGCTGGGCTTTGAGGATGTGATCGCAGAGCCTGTGACCACCCACTCCTTCGACAAAGTGTGGATCTGCAGCCACGCGCTCTTCGAAATCAGCAAGTACGTGCTCTACAAGTTCCTGACGCTGTTCCTGGCCGTGCCCCTGGCCTTCGCTGCGGGGATCCTCTTTGCCACCCTGAGCTGCCTGCACATCTGGTGAGAAGGGGCGCAGGTGTGGGCTCTCAGGCCAGTAGGAATGGGGGATGGGGGTTGGGTGCCACCTTCCTCCGAATCGTCCTTTCTCCCAGGTCGGAGAAAACGCCTCTGTTCTCATGCAGGGGCCAAAACTGCAGGCAAGGCCGGCATAGCACAGTGCACAACAGTAGTTTGGGTTTGGGCTGGGAGTTTAAACAGAAGAAAGGACGCGCCTCTTTCCTGAGCGCGACTTTCCTTCCCTGAGAGAAGCCGGAGCAGAGAGCAGAGGCGGGGACTGGGAGCCAGCTTCCGCCGCGGGCCACCCGCCCAGCCTCCCTGTCAGGACTCGCGCCTGTGGTTCTGGGCAAGGCTCGTTCTTCGACCGCCTTTTAGTTAGCCACACCTGTGCTCGGGGCCCAACAAAAGTGATCTCGGAGGAGTATGCCACAGGCACTGCGCGGCGAGGTCAGGTTTGGCGAAGCCGGACAGGAGGGGCAGCTCCAGGTCTGCTTGGCAGGTGGCAGGTGACAGGGAAAAGATCCCAGGAGATGCTGCGAGGTGTGTGTCTCCATGGGAAGACCCGACCCCGTCCCCAGGATGAAGGGAAAGAGCAGGGAACTGAAAGATGAATCGAGCTACTTGTGCATAAATGGAAGTGGCATCCAATAAAAAAGCCAAGAAACTGGGAAATCAGTGGAGGTGAGTAGGTTTGAAGTGACTTTAATGGAACTCAAAATGAATCATAAAATTTTACATTATCTTTCAGTATTAAAATTGTTTAAGGAAAGCATTATATTCCAACAACTTTTGTTGTCCTGTTAAAAGATACCCATTTTATTCTGAAAAGAAATATCGCCCCTATTTCATGACAGTTGTCAAGCAGGTGCATCAACATGGTCCTGGTGAAAGGTGTGACCGCAGATGCCTTCTTAAACGTGTTAGGTGACATCTCTCTACCCCAAGAGATGCGCAGTGTCCATTGTTAAGTGTTACCAAGTGACTTCTCATTCCAGTTCCATACTCCTCTACCTTCGTTTCTCAGGTCAGTTAGCTGGTAGTCTCACAAACTGAATCCACTGAGTGCTTAGTTCATGTCAGCTGCTGGGCACAGGCCACTCCTGAGCTCAGCCACTGTCTGTCAGGCCAGGCGAGGCCCAGGTGTAAGTGCTGGGAAAACACATCTCATTCTGATAGGGAAGAAGGAAGGGCAGGAAGGCTGTGAGGGAAAGAAATCCCAGGCCCAGAGGCCTTTGAAAGAGTAAAATAAAATTTCACCAGATTAATAAAGGATAAGCAGAGGTCTATGATTTAATTGTTGAAGGTTATGAAGTTATGTTGCAAGTGCCAAAAAATTGCCAGAGAATTGGAAATCTTTGCCTTTGTACAGGTGCAGACCCACAAAAACCTGTTGTGTATATGGTTATCTCATGTTCTGATATTCCCAAGAGTATGGATTTTTAAAAGATCCCTAAATCAGCACATAAATTGTGGGATTCCTGATTAACTAAGGCCAGTCATCCTAACCTCTATAACCTTTGTAACTTTCAAAATATGGAAAAATAAATGACACATAACATTGTGAAAATCTGGTTGTGAGGTTATTTGTCAATATGGAGAGCTGGATTTATAGTCAACAAAGCTAGGCTTTCTGCACAGTTTTTGGAAGAATTAGAAAAAAAGTATTTTATTTACCAAATAAGTATTTTATTTACCAAATACTAACTAAAGCTATAAATAATACTACAATTAGCCAAATGATGCCTGTCTCCACCTGGCTCTTCTCAGAATGGGAAATGCTTTTGTATAGTTCTTCCATTGGTGAGTCATCAACCCACTTCCTTTTTAGCCATATAAAATGTATTGCTTAACTTCAGCTTGTTTTTCTAATTACTTTCATGTGGAACATCAATATTGAACTATAATATGTTTGTCAGGAGCCAGCTGTGATTGTAAGTACAGAGGTAATTTCAAATAAAAATGCTTAAATGTTATTTTATACCATGATAAAATAGATGTACTATTAGTGGATTACATTTCTATGACACATAAAACCAAATGAGAGGCTCTAGTAAAAATCCAAATCCACTTTTTTCTTTCTTTCTTTTTCTTTTACTTTATTTGGTTTATATACTTTAAAGGATGAGGTTAATTGGGGCTTTACCAAGAAGTTAATAGTAACCAAAGTTAAGAAAATATGCAACAGTGGAACTTTTGACCAAGTCACAGTGTCACCCTATATCTGATTTAGATTTCTTTCAAGGCAGTCTCCTTGTTTTGCCCAGGCTTTCTTTGAATTCTGGAGATTCACACGGTCTTCCTGCCTTAGCCCCCTGAATAGCTGAAACTACTTGTCGACCAGTGTATATCACTGTGCAAAGCTTGATTTTCTGGTCTTTAAAGAAATAACAACAGAAACAAAAACCAGAAGCCTAATGATATTGAAATCTAGACCAGCAGAACAGTCATTAAGGATCAGTGAATGTCTTTGATTTGATGCAGCAATCAGACAGCCACCATTTTGCTATTTGACAAATAAGGTCATTGAACATAAATGCATCATAGCCAAAGAAATGTGACTGGAACATTGTATCTTTTTATTCTGCTAGGATGTTATGCAAATATGTATCCAAGATGGAAATCTAATGCTTACATCTATAGATGTTTACAGTACAGTAAACTATTGCAACAGTGCAATTTGCATGATACTATAGCTAAATAAAATCCCTCATCAATAGTAAATTGTCCAATGGAAAAATAGATAATCTTATAGCTTATAAATTTTACATGAGAAATGTTCTGTTGGTCACACTGACCCTCATCCAAATTTTGTGTCACTTCAGAATGTGTGTAGTTTCAGAAGGGAAACTACTTGCCATGTTGACAATCCAAATTAAGTTTGGTGGGCCAAGGATTTAGCTCAGTGGTTCTGGCACCTGCCTTGTAAGTGCCAGGGCCCAGTTTTGAACCCCAGTAACCACATATCTCAGTGCCTGGCATGGTGGCTCATGCCTATAATCCCAGCACTCCAAAGGCAGAGGCAGAAGGATTGCTGTGAGTTTGAGGCTGCGCTTAGGACCAGCCTGAACTATAAAGCGAGACCTTGACTCAGAAATAAATAAATAAATAAATTATAAGTTTGGAATTCAAGGATTATTCGGTCCTCTATTCCAATATGAAAGAATAACAAAGAAAATAAAATTAAGTGTGTTAATCACATTCTATGAACTGAAGCCCTCAGATGTGAGTGATTACACTTTGCTGAACTGGAAAATCAGCTTCTGCCAAGTTCTTGACTCCTTTTAAGGACATGGAGAGTTAAGGAGTTATGGAAACAGAAAATTCTTAGTCTAAGGACAAATAGAAAGTATATATTATATTCTAATCAAAGCAGTTTCATTAGAAACTCTCTAGACTTCAGTTATATATCAATTTTTTCCCATTCTGTCTTTCATAATATACTCTGACTTCAAGATATGTCTATTTATTATTCGTTATACTTGCAATATCATGTGGACTTTTCAGGGATGCATAGTAAATATTAACTTTGATAACCTGTAAGTTCTCCTGTTCTCTCTTTAATGTGTAGCAATAGACCCAAGACCGTGCAGCAAATGAGAAAATAGAGGTGTCACAAGTCCAGACTTGCCACCCCTCAGGATTCTATTCACTTGTCTCACTTTGAAACACAAATTATTAACTTTCTTATAAACCACTTTTCAAATATATAGCACTCAGAACAAACACAAGATAAAAACAGTCATGTAGGTAGGAAATATGAATAATTCAGTATTCTAAAAACATATCAGTCAGACAGTTATTGATCTCCCCACTTCGGGCTAAAAGCAAACAACCTTTATTTAGGTCAATTTTAAGAGCAAATTAAGAAAAGCAACTTCACTCTCTTATGAGTAATAATAAGGATTCCGCGAAAGCACTGCCTCCGAATTCACAAACACTGTTAGGCTGAAAGAGCACTCCTGTCATGTTAAACATTACCCGCAAGATTACATAGAAAATTTGCCAGGCTGAGGGATATAAAAACATGGAGTTATAGTAAGTTAGGCATCCAACAATAATTTGAGGATAATAGACTAGCTTTTCTCATCTGAGAGTTGTAACATTATTTGCAGTATTACTGTTCCCTATGCAGAACTTCGCTGAGTGTGCAATTACTATGCAAAACTAGTAATATGGAGCATAATTACATAAAGCCTAATTAACCATATAAAACAATAAAATGCAAAATTTATTACCATCCAATTATTTATGAAAGTTCAAGGTAATTTAAAATAACTTAGGTTCTAGAAAGAAATATAGAAATATGAGCACATATTTATGACATCTTTGGGTAAACTTGAGGAAATTTGTTTCAGTATTTTAAAAGGATAGAGAGGGAGGAACCAACCCAGCCTGGTCCAGAGGTTGCCAAGTGGAATAAGACAGCAGGAAAGGTTAACAGGAAGCAAAACCTCAGGAAAATGTGAAGAGTTATGCAAGTTAATGTTTAGGTACAGAGATCAGGTAGCAAATACACTGGGTTTTTTTGTTTTTTTGTTTTTGTTTTTTTAAGGTTTTTTTGAGACAGGGTCTCGCCCCGTGGTTCAGGCTGGCCCTGAGCTCAGCCTCAAACTCACATCACAGCAATCCTCCTGCCTTTGCCTCCCAAGTGCTGGGATGACAGGCGTGGGCCACCATGCCCGGCACTGTGGTATGTGGTACTGGTTGCCGCTGGGGTGAGTCTCCACACCCAGTATTGTTATGTGGTTACCGGGGATTAAACCGGGGTCCCTGCGCTTGGAAGACAGGCGCCGGAACCACTGAGCTATATCCCCGGCCCTACACTGTTTTATTTTTGTCTTACTGTTTCCAAAAGCATTCTACTAACAGAGAGAGTGTTAGTATTTATCATGTGCGTGCCCATCAGTTTTTCATTCAGCAGATCTTTTGTGTTTCTTGTCACTGTTCTTTTGTTTGGACAGTCATTACATCTTCTTATGCATGTACAGGTGGTCTTCTGTGATAGCATTAATAATCCTTAAGCATCCCTTTCCCTCCATTTCAGGATTATAATGCCTTTTGTGAAGACCTGCCTAATGGTTCTGCCATCAGTACAGACCATATGGAAGAGTGTGACAGATGTTGTGGTTGCCCCGTTGTGTACAAGCGTAGGACGCATTTTCTCTTCTGTCAGCCTGCAGCTGAGCCATGACTGAACACTTAGACCCCAGGACTGGAGAGTTGGATACTGTAATATGTCTTCATTGTTGTAACACAGAAGTACTACTATTCTGTTTATTTCTCAACTGTTTTGTTCAAGAAAAGTATTGAGATGATAACCCACATTTAGAAATGTTTATTGGCAAATCTCTAAGGCTTTTCTAATTAACAGCCAAGGATTTCATATCTAATTTTATAACCAGAATTATTTGTTAGGTTAACAACACTTTCTTTTAAAGACAGGCATCTTTTGCTTTACTAAAAATGTACACCTCTCTCAAAACACTATCATAGTTTTAGGCAGAACTACATAACAAGGTGGAATTTCTTATTTTCTTCTACTCTGAGAGTCATACCTTTAAAATTACTTTTAAAGACATAATCATAAGCATACCTAGAGGTATTATATCCAAATATCCTAGATTACAGTAACAAAAGCACACAGCAATGTTACTAATACCAAATATAGCAAAACAAATATATGTGAAAATAGATTCATGAAGATGTATTTCTTTATAACATACTGTTAACCTAAAGACCTATTTAACAAAGTCTTTTCCTTTTACTGTATATTTCGTACTTAATATAAATGTTGCTCTAATTGGATGGATTTAAAGCATTTTGGTGATATTTGTTATCATGTTGAACTAATATATACAGGGTAACTTCATGGCAAGATTGCACTGTATTGATCAAGAAAACATTTACATTTTCTGCAGGGCTGGGATATAAAACACTGGTATATGGGACTTTCCTTTCTAACATTTCCAAACAAAATCCTGAAAAGATTTATGACTGATATTTATCTGTCTGTGCTGTTAAATCATATCTAGTTGACATTTTGTCTCATAGTTAGAAGCGAAATCTGTATTCTGCATTTCTACGCATGTCTCACTTTACTTTCATGTAATACTGGTGCTAATTAATGACATTTTACAACAAAGGCTATTTCTGACACTGATGTACAATTTCAACTACAATGACTCATAGGGAGAGACTTACAGTGTTGTCAATTGGGAGATCCATGCTATTGAGATATATGCATGAATTAAAAACTAACAACTACAAACTTTTAATAAGTATATGGCTTTTGTAACATGGATGAAGTTATTCTGTGATTTGGGAGCTGTAGGGTCTTATTTTAAGGTCATGAATTACTATTACTTTATAAAATTTTCTATTCTAAATGATTTACACATATACAAAAGTGTCCACAGTGTGAGTAGTTACTGTGACTTACGTATCTTACAAGTGTGTAAATGTGCAAATTTTAGAATTGCCATCAGAACATGAAATAACTTTCCTTTGAATATTCTCATGTGATAGATCTTCATTCAATAAGATTAATAACACTTTTTAAAATTGTCAGTTTGGGTGAATAAAAAGGATGATTGAACTGAAATACCACTGGAACCAAATCAAGAGAATGATTAAATTATGAAACTCTTATCCTTTTGAAGGTAATTACAAAAGAGACTTTCAGAACTGCCTTAGGACACCGCGGCATCCTTAGAAAAACTCATGACCATGACCTTAACATATTGCTGTTCACTTGGCCGCATAGATTTTATGTTAGTTAAAATGTCAATCAGTCTCATGGCTTTATAGTTGTACTTTGTATTTAAAATATTTGTTTAAATATTTGTATGTATTGATTAGCAAAAGGTATTTGATTAATAAAATATCTATGTTAATAAATCACAAGCTTCAACCTTTTCAAACAGTGACTGGCAAGTTTTAAAACATATATATATATGGGGAGAGAGAGTTATATAATTAAATGTTTTAACTTCTAATACATGAAACATTATTTCCTTATTTCTGAATGACACTGATTACTTCCAAATGAATTTTATTGAGGTTTTTCATGAATTATTTTATTTCAAAGATTCAAATTTTGAATAAAGCAAAGTTTAATACTGAATCATGTCAGTACTTTTATTTGGAGTAAAAGGAAGAAGAAAAGAAAACTTAATAAATTTCCTAAAAATTGAAATGTGTTCATTGCTTTTATTATATTTCATACTAAATGTGAAATGGATCAATAAAAGGAGTTTCAAACTAGTTTTAACTTATTAAAAACTAGATAAGTAAAAAATAATAATAAGTAATAAATCACATTTGGGAATATATTAAGACTAGTAATTTATTTCTTTGTTCTTATAGCACCTAAAGAGGCTCCATGAAAATTTTTCTGTCACTGGATGAATAGTCTAAAGTAGCTGGTTCACAAACCTACCATATTTCATCTTTACCAAGTCTGCCTTCGTTAATTCTAAGTAAACAGATCTTTCTGTTTCTAATTTTCTAAATATGAAATTAATAACAATATAAATCACATGTGCTTACATATCTGTACCATAAAGCCAGACTAATGTCCAGAATTATTTTTGGAAAGCAAATATGTGAAAAGTAGTTGATGATATTGGCATAGATTTTCTTGTGGTCACTTCATCTGGGAAAAGGACCAACCTCAAGTAGGAAAACAGGTGTTGAGCTGTTTAAATCTGCCTTAGAGTTTCGAAGAACTTTAAAACACATTTTTCTTAATAGTCATTCACAACTCACTACCTTATTGTCAATTTTGGGGGGTTAGTTTTTATCATTACTGTTTTTCGAGATAGAGTCTTGGGATGTCATTTAGGCTGGCCTTGAACTCACTAACTATACTGCCTCCCCTGGACCTTAGAGCAGTACCATCCAGCTCCACAGTGCTGGGATTCTGAGCCTGCACACTCTGCCCTGTGAATTTTGGATGCTTTTCTTGGGATGCTGTTGAGCTGCAGTGAAGAGAGCCCGGACACTAAAGCCAGGCATTGAGGTTCCGGCTTCAACACCACCAACACTGAAGTGTCATCTCTTGTAAACATTTAAACTCTAGGCCTGGATTTCCATATCTTTAATGACAGGGCTTGGCTAAGTGACATCTCAAGACCTTCTCATGGTCACTGTTCCCTATATATCACTAGAATAAAAATGTGATTATGTCTTTTCTAATCAATCTAGCTATTTAGGCCAGGAAAATTTTAAAACTTGTGAAATTTTTTTTAAAAGACCCTTGAAATTCTGGTCAATTACTGGCATACTATAAATATATTCAATAATGTGTGTACTTTTACTCTTACATTGATAGTTATACAGTGTCTGCAGCTTTTTTGTTTGTGGCAACAATTCCTTGATTTTTTTTTTTTTTTTTTTTTTTTTTTTTTTTTTTTTTTTTTTTTTTTTTTTTTTTTTTTTTTTTTTTTTTTTTTTTTTTTTTTTTTT
>PVIR01005662.1:0-70778 GCA_004026965.1 Petromus typicus | reverse complement strand
ACTGTACTCCAGGAAACCCCCCAAAGTGATCAATCTGACTGGTAAGCCATTCACTTATCCAAAAACCAAACATTTAGTAGAGATTTGCTGACATGAGATGGGGGTTGAGGCACTAGGAACCAGCAAATACAGTACAGCCCTGTCCTGTAACTCACAGTGCAGAAGGAAAGTTCAATAAATCACAGCTGAGCAGAACTGCAGGTGCAATGATAGAGGTGAGGGCACAACACAGAAGGGGATAAATTCTATAGAAAGAGCTGCGAGGGCCCACACAGAAGACTGTTCTACAGTAGGTAGAATAATGTATGTAACACTTTCATAGATAAAATGATTTCTGAAAAATAATATAATACATAGTATTATATATAACAGTATTATAATACTATATATAGTATTATATAACATAACATTGTATTATGTTATGTCCACCAAACATCTTCTCTTTGCCCTCCGTGGACTGTTCAGAAAACATAAAATATCAGAGTCTACTCATAGCATAGGTATTGAGATTATGGATGCTCTCCACCTAAGAAGTGCCCCCAAGCCACTGTGCCTGCGCCATGACTCCCTCCTTTATGACGCTGGTACTGCAGCTCGTCTCATGGCGATGAGTTTCCAACACGCTACCCTCACTCATGAGGATTATTTGAGAGCCGTTCCTTGTCAGAACAGAGCCCGGTGTCTGAGGGCCAGAGCCACAGGAAACTGATCTCCTCGGTGTGTCACAGAAGAATGAGGCTCTTCGAGGCGGAGTGCAGCATTGCCCTCGCAGGTGCGTTGCCCGGATGACGTGCTGTCGCCCGGGAGGCGAGGAAGCCGGGTGTTCTTTCACGGTTGAAGACAGAACCGTTGCAGTGACAGGAGGAAAACTGGCATGCCTCACATTCCTCAGTGGTGAAAACAATAAAAGGTGGGGGAATGAGAGAAAAATCAAATTTCTACGAAGAGTTGTCAGCAGTAAATTTAATGCAGGTGCAATATTCGGCAGACAAAGGGCGTTTTGTCTCTCCTGCCTGTGGTTCCATGAAAACCTGCCTGTGCCTCCTCCCCGCTATGTGTTTTCCTTTTTATCAGTGTAAGGTAGATTAAAATGTTGATAATTTCCCTTGGCAAAGTATTTTTAATGTTCTTAGTACAACTGTTGAAGAAGTATTAACTTCCCCCAAGGTTTAAGTTTACCGTGTATAACGAAGCTTTTTATACCCCGGGCTTCAACTCATTTGTTAAAGTTTGAATTTTCTTGATGGCTTCTGCAAATTAATTTGACATAGCTTTTACCTTTTGTTCATTTTTTCCTTCTAAAATACAATAAACACAATAAGAAATAGACTGTCAGTTGTTGACTTTACCTAGAATAGTGAATTTAGAAATTTTTTAAAAATTAAAATACTCATCATGGGTTAAGATCAGGTAAGGGACATTTTACAAGGTATAAAATTGCAAGTTATGTATCATATTTTGTTTAGGCTGCCATACATAGTGACTGCAGAGTAGTCAAAGCACTTGATTTTTCAGTTGCTTTTATTTAAGGATTTATAGACTCACTGTAATAATAATAATTTCCAATGATACTAATGGAGTTTAAACTGAGGCCTTATTCAACTTTGGGAAGCATTTTAGCATTCCATTACCAGGCACCTCAAATTTTCTTGGGTAATAATTCATTTAATAGGGGGATGAACAAGTGATACACTATAAACATCATGGAGATATTACCCTGTGTAAACTTGAACGGTCGGCAAATGTGTTCCGAAAGCAGGAGAGCTAGCGATAACTCCATTGTACTCGGAGTGCCGACAAGCCAGAACATCACGTCTCTAAGGTTTGCATAATTTGCAAAGTCTGATATCTGAATCCCAATGGACTGTCCTTTCTCATTCTAATATCCATTTTCAAGTGTGTAACACACCCTCTCGATACATGGCAATAATATTTTGGAGACAGATTTACAGGAAGTGAAATTAAGGATACAGTATAACGGTTACAATCACTTACATGCATAGTTGAGTGCGACCTGCCAAGTAGGAACATCCCTACTCCCTGGGAAAGTTGTCAGTTAAAATAGAGTCACTTGTGTTAACTCTAACAACAACAACAACAAAAATACAGAAAGCCAAGAAGACATGAAGGCAAGAGACTTTCACAGAAGACTTTAAGAACCAGGACCTAAGGTAAAGGCCACTGCAAGAAATTCTTCTGCAAGAACATCATTCCAGTCCAGCCTCTGTCTAATCTCAGCCTGAACTTTTCAGTTGTCTGGCAAAACTTGCAATTATTCTGATTTGCACTAAAATTTCAACCCCTGAATATACTCAGTCTCACTTATTTCCACATAGATGTGAGCTGCATGTGCTACCTGTCTGTTTTATTATTTTTTTAATTAAAATTTTAACATCCTTTCATCTTTCCTCAGGGAGCACTTGTTTGATTTTGAACTTAACCTATGCCTTCTTATTTGTATGTCAATTTATTCTTCACCCAAGTAAAACTATCTTTTCTTTTATTTAAATCTCATTTGTGATTTTTTGATTCACCTGTCTGCTGTATAATTCACCCATCCTTAGCTTCTTACTCTTAACAGTGTCTTTAATTAAATAAATCTCTGAAAGAGAACTTGAAATACCCTCTAATGTTATAGTTCATATATGATGAAAATTTCATAATTCCCCAAACAGACACAAACTTAAATGTTGACTAATATTGCCAATATTAAAATGCTGAATAATTACCAGTTTTAGGTTGTGCAACTAAAATTGACTTTTCTAAAACATAAATAAAAAAATATACAAAGAGTAAAAATGTAAGTGGAATGACTTGTCTTCCTGATGCTGCCTTAGAAGATATTATGAAACAATTGTCATGTGAAATGGCAAAGAACATAAAACCCCAAAATATGAAAAACCATTTAAGGCTATGCTGTTAATAAATTAGTGCATTGTTCTTCTAAGCTTTGTGATCTTTGAGGTATCTGTCAACTTTTAAAAATTTATTATTGGCTTCTTTTTATTATAATAATGATCTTTCTTTGTAGTTTGATTTTTATTTTGTAATTCCATCATCAGTTTCTTAAAATTTGCTTCCTAAGCTGTATACGATTCAAGCATCATGAGACCTGCAGCTCTCCATAAACTTGGATCTGCCCTGAGACTGTGGAGAGATATTTGAAAGAGAAAATTGTATTAAATAGGTGTTCATGCCATAGGCAATGAGTGTCTTATAATAATTATCCATTTGACATGGGTTTCTTAGTATGTCAAGAGCACACAGAATAAAATTTGGGAATAAGCACTTAGGACTCAGTATGTGGCAGTTCGCAAGCCCTCCCTGGTCAGACTACCCAATCTTTGGTCCATTTCCCTCTACCCTATCGATACCCAGTCTAGTAAAGCCAGAATCTTCCCAGTGCTCCTCTGAGTTCACATTAATTAGACTACCATGATGGTTGTTCACTCTTGGTGACTGTGCTTTTCCTACTATTATTATCTGTCTTTCTTAGCCCTATGCATTCTTCAGTGCTCATCTTCAGTGAGTTGATTATCACTTTTCTAGCCTGCAGAGTGATCACCCTTCTGAAAACTGGAAGGGTTATATTTGATGCAATCTAACATAAGGTTACACATGTTCTGCGGTAAGATTTTTAAAGCAATATTAATGATTAAGTAATAAACTTCTTGGTGACAAAAACTATGTTTTGCATTTTTATACTTTTAGTCTCTAGCTGCTAGAGGGTAGCACAATGCTGGCCATATCTTATTTGGGGTAATCAATAAAGTCTTTGCTTAGTGATTCTTAGAAGAAGTTGGATTTTAGAAAATAAGGATAAAGCAAGTACTTTAAAATACTAGCCATCAGCCTGACAATATTAAGTTAGCACTTACAACAAAAGAGTAAGGAAAATTAATCTAGAAATTGAAAACTTAGTTACATATCTTGTCTGTTGCTGTAGGCTGTGTGAAATAGGGAAATTAAGTTATCTTCTTTGATCATCAGTGCTATAGTTGTGCCAAGAAAATTACTAGGATTGTTTGGGAAATTGAATGAAGTTATGGTAAAAATCATATTATATCCATCCATTCTTCATTCTCTTATCCACCAATACAGTCAGTATTAGGAGGTCTTTAGAGAGCTGAATAGAAATGGGAGAAAGGAATGATGATCTAGTTCTCTTTGTTTCTTTCTTTCTTTGTTTACTTGTTCCTTCCTTCCCCCTTTCTCTTCATTTCACCCTCCCTTCTTTCTTTCCTTTCTTTCTTCCATTCAGGGGCCTTATGCTGAGTATTCAGAAAGAAGTGGTTTTGTAAATCTCTACACAACATCAACTGATATTTATGTTGAAATTCACAATTAGAATTAGAATTTGTGCTGTGAATGTGGACCTATGTGGGTTGTATATTTTTAAATTCATCAATTAACAAGAGATGTGATGACTTCTCAATTCTCTTCTGGGTCCACAGTTGTCCTTTTCAAGCTTTGGTAACTGAACAAGCACTGTGCTTACTCAAGGGTAATTTTATTCTCAAGACTATACTTGGAAAATACCTGAACCAAACTTATCCATAGGAAAAAGTGTATGGAGGAATATAATGTGGTCTTCTATTTCTGTAATGTTTAAGTTTTATATAATGACTATGTATTTCTTGAACAATCTAATAAATAATTAGGAGAGAGGAAGAAAGTTAATTCAATAGAGCTGTTTCAGTTAATTTAAAGAAATTTGATTGAGAAATGATGTTATGGAACACGTTAATTGTGTAATGCTAAAGAACACCTAGTTGAAAAAGACTGTATCCCAGGAATACATTTTTCTGATTTTTTTCTCCAATCCTGAAGCAAATTGTTCTTTAATATTTGTTGGATATCTCTAGCTTCTCCTTCTGTCAAAGCTAAAATCAGACAATCTGGTGAAATCTTCAAAAGTTATATTAAACCCGTAAGATTTGAAAATATTAGCTAAAAAAAGAGATTTGATGAGAAAATAAATACTTAAGCAATAAGGGAACAGATTCTTCCTCTAGCTAATCCTGATCACATATTTTGCACTAAGGGAAAGAGCAAAATTTGTTGAATGTGTGTATATGTGTGCACAGACACAAATTGAAATTGGAATCAACTAAAGCAGCACACTATATCCTATTTTTGTCATTCACTAATTTATTTATTATTCATGATTTATTCATTCAAGAAACATTTATTAAAAGCATGAAATGTAATAGTCATTGCTTCATGGACCAAGGAAATAAAGTTTAAGAAAACAGGGCCCCTACCTTGGAAGCATGTGAGAAATATTCTAATAGAAGCATGTGCAGAAAAGTATGAAGGAGAAAAAGAGCAAACTTACCTGGCACCAAGGGCACCAGCAGCCTCTCCTATTCCAATGTTTAACTAATATGTTCTGTGATTAGTATATCAGAGAGATGTCAAGGTACTCAAACTAGGTACCAGGTTAGTCTGTGAAGTTGTTCTTCCTCTTATGAGCAAGATCTGAATGATGCCACTGACTTTATTGCTTTCCAAATAAGATTTGTTATTGCTATTAATGCTGCTCCTACTCTACCATTTTATATTTGACATTCTGTAAGTAGAGAAATGGATTACTAGGAAATAAGGCATTGCATATGGTGTTACAAAGTTCCCGGGCTTCCTGCTTTCACATGGAAATGGGATAGGCATGAATTCAGGATACAGTCTCTTTTCAGAAGATGTTATGTTCCTATATTTGACCATGTTTCTCAACAGAAGCCAGCGTTGAGACTCTAGATGAGCTAGTTCTTTGGTCCTTAGGAGTATTCCATGTTTTATAGGAATATTAACATCACTAGCCCATGTGAACTAAAAGAGAGAAACCCTCTTTCAGTCATCAGGACATGTAAAAATGTTTCCACACATTTTACCATATTTGCTAAGGGCTCAAACACTAAAATAAATGCAGATATGGATTTGGGTAGCCTAAGGCATAGTGTGTGTCAGGTACAACTAAATACATATTGAAGTTTTTTCATCTTCCTCTCTATAGAAACCATATTTTTAATTTGTGTGAGTAATAGTGTCAAGAAAAACTATTCACATTTCCCAGAATCCCTGTACTTAGCTGAATCCCAAAAGAGATATGTAGAAATCACTAGATAGAATATCCTGTAAAACTCTTTTAAAAATAGACTCTCTGGCATCAGACTTTTGTAATTTCTCTTTCTCTTTTTCTCTTGCCTGGAAATGGATGGTGGCTACTTACTTTCTACTCAGTGGGACTCAATATCCAACATCCATGACTTAGAGAGAGAGATTTATTTTGGCTCATAGTTTCCACACATGGCTAGCTCCAGGCAAAAACAGGATGGCAGAACAGCATGAAGCAGGAGAAAGCATTCAACCCCTGGCAGAAAAGAAGCAGAGAAAGAAGGTAGAATCTGAGGCCACGAATACACTCTTCTAGATCACACCCCTTGTGACTCACTTCCAATCAGGCCTCACTGCCTGGCAGCACACACATTCAGCTACCGCAGTCTTCAATGGATGAATCCATTGGTGACCATATCAGCCCTGTGATCCAATCATCTTCTTCACACATGAACCTTAGTGGCCATCTGAGATTTAAACATAACTGAGCAGAATCATGTGAGAGATTTTCGGATAGCCACGGTAAATTGAGGGATCAGGTGAAGAAGGAAGCACTTGCTTGTTTTTTTTTTTTTTTTTATAGCTATTGTGTTCTTTTTTTTTTAATTGAAATCTTTAGTGGTACATTACATGTACGCATCATAATTGCACTCCATAATGGGGATTTGTACCAGTATAAGACATAACCCTACCCACCTTCCTACCCACCTATATACATAAAATTTGTTTCCTTTCTTTGTTGCTTGGTTTTTCTTGGAAGTTAATGCCATGTGTATACATATAAATTCTGGGCTTTCCATCCTTGTAATGTCTGTAGAGTTAAAGAAATGTTGAAAGAGAAGCATAACAGAGGAAAGACAGGAATCATTACTATCATGAATTTTTATTCCAATTCAAGGTTAAAAAAAATCCTATGGCATGATTAGACATTTTCCATTATAATAGGAATATTTTGCATTTGTTAAAATGAATTGATTGAGCTTTCACAAATAATATATTATAGTCACAGATATTATTGCAACATGAAATCAAGTTTCCTCATTGCAAGATTTAAACATATTCTTCTTCAAGAAGCAATATACTAGGTGAAGTCAAGAGTGGCACATACTGTGCATCTTACTCCAAAAATGTCCCTGCAAGAGTTAAATAGAATTAGAGTCACACATTGCAAACCTGATCACAACAGCTGCACTCTGAGCCCCTTCTGCAGAAGAGAAAGAAAATAAGTTTTAATTAAATTGTATTAATTGGTTTAGCTGATCTGGAAATAGAATAAGGATTCTGCTCTAATTTTGTTTTCTGGCTCCAGTCCACTTGTCCTTGACATGAGAATAAAGGAATGAAGCAATAAAACGCCTAGAAATGCCCTGGTGGAGACTTTTAAATTGTCCAGGGTTAAAGAGTGATGCTATCTCTGAGATGAACTTAAAATTCTGTTGCCAATTGAGAGAAGTCAGAAGTGCAAGCAAGAAAAGAAGAGTGTGATTAAAAGCCCTGCTTCCTTGAAGCTCTGCAAAGCTGCACAGAAAAGGCAGGCTTTCTTCCCACAATAGTAAGCACTTGTTACAGAGAAAAGGAGAAGGTTGTGAAAGCTTCAGGGTAAAATGACCTTATTTCAGGCCACTCAGCTAAGTTTTTGTATACAAGTTCACTGGAATTTGTAAGTGGAACTTAACATGTTGATCTCACTCAGGGCAAACTACATTTTACGACACTTTAAACATTTGAACCACTTTTCCATATTCACTCTGTAACATTATTATCAGTATTATTTAAACTAGAAAGTATTTTAAGGACAAGCAGTAATATAACCTATGTTGTTTTGCTCCTGTAAGATAAAAGGTTGACCCTAACCATAATCACCAGAAACGTTTATTTATTGGCAAAGTTCTGTGATACTTAGAAGATACTTTATACATAGTTGCTTGAATTGTACTCACTAGAAAACATGTAGCTGAAATTTAGTGTGAAAAAATACATGTGGAAGATCATCTTCCTATGGACTGAATGTTTGTTTCCTTCAAAAGCCTGGAAGCTCTTTGAAGCCCTAAAGCTTAGTGAGTCATATTTGGAATACTGCCTTTAAAAGTCAAAGAGAGGTATGTGAGATAATGAAGTCAAGGCCTTTATGACAGGATTAGTGCCTTTGTGGACACCAAGAAGTATCCTCACCATTTTTTCTCTCCATCCTCTCAACTCTGCCTGTGTCTTGGGCTCTATTTCTGACTCTTCCTTGTGAAGAAACAATAAAGAACAGTCATCTACAAATCCTCTCAAGAATCCAACTCCAAACCCAGTTTCCAAAATTGTGAGGGAAAATAAATTTTTATTCTTAAACTTCCCAGTTTATATTTTGTTACGGAAGCTTGTGCTGACTAATACAGAACCTGTGGGAGAAAATGACAGCTGTTATTCATAAGTAAATGTATGGAGCAATAAGGTTGTATCTGTGGCTTCCAGTTTTAATCAGACTGAGACTGCCTGATTATCCATCTCTGACTGCTTGTCCTTCACATACTCTTAGGTAGTGATGCATTTTTCCCACAGTGACAACTGCTGAAAGGAAATATTGGAAATGTTGGTGACTCAGACAGACTCACTAACAGTGTGCATTTCCCATCTGTCCTATCAGAACAAATTGTGTCTTTCAAGCTCAATTCGTGATTTTATAAAAAGCTATCTTAGCTGTTTCTGTGCAATTGAAGATCCATCCGGTGGTGCTTCAAGGGCAGTGACACTATAAATGACTGGATTCTCTACAAGGAAGTGGACATAGTTCTATGGCAGAAAGGTTCAGTGTTTGGCCGGATAGTGACTTATATGGCATAGAGCCAGTGGGAGGAGGAAGAAGAATCGATTGACAAGATGACGAGAGGCCCCTCTCTTTCTTTGCTGGGTTTTTTTCAGCAACTTCTCTGATCTTCTGCCCAGGCCCATTTGCATATATGTAGATCCTCTAAAGTTTTAAAACCCCAAGTACTTGGTCTTGGAAAATTATAATAAACAAAGCCATATTTGCTTACGTGAATGCAATTTCTTATCCATCTATTTTACTTTGCTTCTCTCCTTCATGGTTAAGAGTCAGTTCCTTGCCTTGCACCACAGTCCACATTTCCTGAAGCCCAAGGTCAAATGAATCCCAGGAAGGACTCCAAAGACAGATGTTAGAAAGTCACGGTTCCTTTGTGTGGTCACTCTGGAAATAGCACATGGTCAACTTTTGAGCTTGCTGTAAACTTGATTGTATCAACTTGGTTGGCTTGGAAGTCTCCCTACCCCAAGGTTGGTGGAGCACAGTTCCACGTGCATCTGGTTGGGTCATAAAGGCATACCTTGGATACTGTGTATGGTTTACTCTCACCTCTTTAGTGTTGTCTACCTGTTTTGCTCTCCCTGTGCCCACAAACCAAGCAGCTCTACTGTACCATCCTCTCTGTCAATATTTCTTCCTTAAAAAACCAGTTGACAATAAACTGAACCCTTGAGACTATGAACCAAATTAAACATCTTCTTCTTTAAGTAATGTTAGTACTGTCTGGTAGTGATGAGAAAGCTGATGCAGATATCTTTCTATATTATTTCTTATGGGGTATGTGAGAAGATGCACAGTATTAAAGTATCTCATTTTCAGTCCCTGGGAGCAAATCTTAAGGGGAATGGAAGCTACTTCAAAAACATTTGTGATAAGTTTCTAAGTCCTGAATAAGTGCTCTACTTTTGGACTCATTCCATCTTCTGGTGTAAGCAGAGGCAGTCTGTGGAAGTGAGGAATCTGAGCATGGCTTACTAGGATTCTGTGGTTCACGATCTTCTCCATGTCTCATGTGAAAGTCATTCTGAAGAAGAATCCTCTCATAAGCTCAGTCAGTAGTTTGGGTATCTCCTATTTTCTTAGAGGTGGCTGGACTGTAGCTTTCAGTTCCACGTTACCTACAAGGTTACCTTCAGTTCCTTCCCAGGTGCTTCCTCCAAGATAGCAGCTTGTTTATTAACACATGAAGCCAATGCAGGAAATTAGATGTACTACATGTCATGTAGTAATAATTAACTTTTTGTTTGCTTATTTAACTTAATCGTAGAAAATATATTTGGGGGCACATACTTTAAGTGGTTATATTAAATTCCAGCAGATGACTTATGATTCTTTCCTTGAATATTTGTTTGTTGTTAATATTTTTGCATTACTATCTTATGTAAGTGGACACACTGAGTCTGTTTATATTCTGAAGCTTGAATTCCCTTGTAATATTGCCTCAGAAGTAGTATGTAAAAGGTAGAATTATGTAAGAGACATTTGATGAACATCCTATGCAAATTAAGACATCCTTAGTACTAAAATAATATAGCTCTAAATAGGATATCAACTTAAGGAAGATTCCACAAAAGGCAATGTGTCCAGAGAAAGTCAATGAGAACAGAATGATGAAGGAAATGGAATTAGGGGGAAGATAGAGTCACCAGTTGGTCATCACTTAGTGTCTGGAAGTGTGACTAAATGGCGTGAAGCAATCATTGTCCTAAGAGGTAGTGAGTAGGATGCCAACATCAAAAACAGAAGTGAAGTTGAAGGAATAAAACGAAAAGAATCAGAGGTTATTGAGGACAACACACATAAGGTTATCCAGGAAAACACATATGCAGTAGTTTATCCAGGAATGGCTCCATACATTCAATATCCAGCTCTTGTTGGCATACGGGGTCAAGGGCACAGATCCAAAGCCCAACTGCTATTTCAGAGCAAGAGTTATCTCAATGCTGATTAATCTGAACTGCTAACACAGTGCTCCTTCCCGTCCTCTCAATAACAAAAGAATTGACCACAATGTCTACAATTTGGCTGGTTCTACTGATAGAATTTAAATGGAGAGTTGAGAAATGATAGGTTATGAAGTTATCCTGATACATTCAGAAAGGAGCATTTTACGTGATGAGAACAAAGAAGCTGAGAAGAGAGAAGTGTCCTCACGTGCACATACAGCAGATCATGAATTAGAAGTAGAGTTGAAAATTATCTGATTTAAAAAATCAATCAAGTTCTTGTACAGATATCTGATTTTTTTTTCATCATCCTACTTTAAGCGATGATAGGGAAGGAAAGAAAATCTCCATCTGTGCGAGTATGTGAGGATTCTGAATGAACTGTTATTATCAAATTTGTGCTTTAGCAAAAGAAAGGGAGAGGCTGGGGATTTAGTTCGTATAGCAAAGGCTGCTTGATATGTTAGAAGCCTTGTGTGGGTAACGATTAAACAGACCCTCTGCGCAATATCTGTCCCAGCCCAGGGCTCAAGTATACAACGATCCAGATGGAGAAACTCAGAATCTATGATAAAGACAAATAACTCTGCTTAGGAGCTGGGGGGAATCCTGAGGACAAAATTTGGAGCATCAACTTGTTATTGCTTGGACACTTAACATGACCATCTAATGAAAGTTATAATTGTAGAGAATATTACATAATGAAATCCTAGGCAATAAAACAATATAGAGAATGTGGTCAAAATGGTCTCCAGAGAAAAACTTATGTCTGTTTAGTGTTTCTACTGCTAAACGGAAATGAATAAAAAATTTAAAAATCATTATACTCAGAAACTTCCAAACAACAATTAAGTAAGGGAAGGGAAGCTGTGGGATTCTGTGCACGTTTACGAGAGTAGCCAACATCGGGGACGATGGAGCACAAGCCCCTAAGGGACGCGCAGGCCGGGATAAGCATCTTCTCACAATCATTTCTTCAGACGTCCTTCTAGCGCGTGGCTCTGTCAGTACCAGGACGCGCAATAAAAGGTTAACTGAACGTTCTCACAAACACCTTCTAACGCCATGTATTTTCCAACACCACTTCTATTCTCCGTCCTGCTTGTCAAAGAGACAGCCCAATTTAAACCTCATTTAAAAAATCTCTTCTCACTCTCCGCAGAGAATTCTGAAAATCTAAATGTTAAAAAAGCCTCGCTCTCACAGCTTAAGAACAATCAGATTGTACTTTTCCCTCCCTCTAACCTTGACTAATTCTCACAAGGGTTTCAGAAATATGAATAATGTCTTCGTGCGATTCATGCGAGGCACAGAAAATAGGTATCATTATTTCTGTTTTAATGACAGATTTTGAGGTTAGGGTGACTCATGAGCAGCTGAGCAGCCAGTCAGTAGGAGAACCCGAAATAGAACGGAAACGCCTCCGTTCCCACCCCCAGCTCAAACCTCGAGTGCACCCGAGGCTGCGGAGCCCGAGCTGGCGCTGCCCGAGAGCGCGCTCCGCTGGGGCGTCAGCGCGCAGCCCGCTCGCCCTGCAGTGGACAGGGAGAGGGACGGCTCCTACGAAAGCTAGCCACAGGGCTGAGCTCAGTGCGTCGCATTTTGAGGAGGATCTTCCATTTACCTTCCAGTCATTACCTGCAGAAAAGGAGCCCCCGCCCCCACTCCAGCTAATGTGACCCTGAAACGTGAGACATGTGGTGTCTCCGGCGGGCTCACTCCAGCCTGCTTGACGCTGAGGGGAGAAAGATTTGATTAAACAGCTTTCTCTGGTTGCTTTACACACACAAGGGAAGGGTAGTGAAGCGTGTTTCCATCTCTGGCTCTGGATGCAAGACCCTTTTTGAACATAATTAAAAACAGAATAGAGCAGGTAGCAGTCGTTGACGATGCAGAGGAATTATTCTGGAAATTGTAAGGAACTTAAGAATTTTCTTAGACTCCTGAAGGAGCTTTAAGGTAATTCCTAAAACCTTAAAAGTAAAATACTAACAGTCCTCTTGTGCCTACAAACAAAATGGCCTTGAGTGAAACAGTTAAGAATTACATCTGTAATATGTTTGATAAAGTTAAGATGCACCTTCCCCTTCACCATCCAATTCAAATAATGATGTGTCCAATGCAAATACCAGCTTCCAGGAACCAGCGCCGCTCCTCTTCCTAGGCCTCCACGACTGCAGGCGTGCGAGTCATCCCGCTCACTGAGGCTGCTTTCATAGTGCAGCGGGCTGGGTTTTAGAAACATTTGCAAACTGTTTTCCTCCCAGCAAGCCGTTTGCTCCGATAGCTTACCCCAACCCACACTTGACAAATATAAGGAACGGATAGTCACTCGGATGTGCGATTTCAGCACATGTCCTGTCCGTGCGGTGGCCCACGCTCCTCTCTCACTGTGACTTCCACACCTCCCACACCCCCACGCCCCTCCCCCTCTGTGCTTAGCCTTCTCTGCTACACTAGCAGTATCGTTAGGTCCATTGCTCCCCGAATTTACACTCCTAGAGCTGCTGAACGCCCCCTAACATCCATCCATCCTAACGCCTCCTAAAAACAAACTTGAATACAAAGCAGTCAAGCTATTGGATGTGAGGAAAGGAGCCTGTGTATAGAGAAACACTTCATCGACAGAATGTAAACCAGACACGTTAAACTCATATCGGTCATAAAGAACAGCCTGAGTCCCACAGAAGGACGTCAGCCAAAACAGAAGGGTCTTGTGGTGAGACGCTGATATGGTCAGGCTGGAAAACCCCTCCGCTTCTTCCTGTGGGCACCTGAATCCCACAGCCTCGTGGATGGCAGGAGGCGCTGAATAACGACGCTGTCCAGTTCTCTGTGCTCGTTAACAGACCTTACATTCGGCAGGCAGCTCAGGACAGGATGGTTTCAGCTCCTTGAGCAAATGCAGATAAAACTGTGGGGGAGGGCGTTACTAAGGTAAAGTTTTCTTGGAAGCCTTAGACAAATATGACACTATTCCAGTGTAAGGCAGCAGCTAGGGATCAGACGGCCTCCAGGGTCTTCAACATACCACATATTTGGTGGGCACAAGAATCATCCTAATACATTTCTCATCTTTTAAATTAATACTGTGGGAAAATGATACTGAGTTCATTGGTCTACCTTAAGTCCTTGTATCCAATAATTTATCTTTAGGAAGCTACAAGCAGTGAGAAGCCTGATAAATCCTTATAAATCTTAAAATGATATTTTAATTATGATTAAAGATATGACCTAGCAAAACTGGCATGTTTCTGGAGTAGCTCCATTAGAAGAAATTACAGATTCTTAAGCATTTGTTTAGCTTCCCTTTTTCTTCTGTGCAGTTTTGCCTAATCTAAAAATTTTTGAGGGTAATATAAATACCAAATATGTTCTCTTACTCCTCATCTGATATAGTGGTTGAAGCATTTAAAAAAGATAGCAATGTGGGATTGGGGATTTAGCTCAGTGGTTCCAAGTGCCTGCCTTACAAGCACAAGGGTCCGGGTTCAATCCCCAGTAACCATACACGACAATGCCGGGCATAGAGACTCACGCCCAGCAGCAACCAGTACCACATACCACAGTGCCGGGCGTGGTGGCTCACGCCTGTAATCCCAGCACTTGGGAGGCAGAGGCAGGAAGATCGCTGTGTCTGAGCTCAGGGCCAGACTAAACTGCAAAGTGAGACCCTGTCTAAAAAAAAAAAAAGCAATGCTAGGTGGAACCTAAACATCAGAATGAAGTTTATCTTAGAAGAGAAAGCCATGACTGACCAATCTCTAAAATTTTTTAGCCTGGCTTTGAGCCCTCCTGAGGCTCTTTGGATGAGATTCATAGTATCCCAGATTCAGAATATTCCGAAATATATGCCAAATAGTATAGCATTTTCAAAAAGAAAGATGTTAAATCTAACATCCAGAAATTCCTCTCCTTGTTTCGCTTTTATTACTTGGTTTCTTTTCCCAAGAATTTCTTTCCTACAAACGTTATATTACTTCTCCATTCAGTTCAGCCCTCTCCCGCACATATTCATTTTTGATTCATTCAAGAAATATTATCCAACTATCCCATGCCCTACACTAAGAGCCTGAGAAAAGGGTAGTGGAAGAGAAAACATGATCCACTGCTTCCAGAAATTATTGGTGTAGTGAGAGGGGATGGTGAAACCACAACAACAACAACAAAAAATCAGAACGACATAACTTCAGACAGTGCTAAGTGGGAAAAATAAAGGAATGTGATGACAAATAATCTAGAGGCTCAGGCAGGCAACCCTCTCTGAAATGACATCATTTGAGTTGACACTAGAGAATGATCTGTTTCCACCTAGCTTTGAGTAGTATCAGAGAAAGACGTGTATGGCAAGGGAAACACGACCAAAGCCTCGAGAAGGAAAAGAATGGAGGGTATTGGAAGGACAGACCATAAGCCCGGTAGACACACCAAACGGTCTCAGTGAGATAGACTGCTTTCCTGGTGCATATCGTTTTTTCTTCAAATAGTTCCTGGCTAGAAAAAGCCAGATGGCTTTACTCACATCAAATTCATCAAATTCTTTCATTTGAGCGAGTACTTTTAGGGGTATTTCACCTAGGACAGCAGCCCTATGGATGTGTTCACACAATGAGCAAGGCCTGGGGGAGGTCTCATTTGGAACAAGCAAATCCATAGAAACCAGACATAGCCTAGTGTTTGCCTGGAGCATGAGTATGAGCTAAAAGAAGATGAGGATGACTGCTAAAGGGGACTAAGTTTCTTTCTAGAGTGAAAAATGTTTCTAAAATTGGTTATAGGGATGGATTGAATTGCATAATTGAGATGAATGGCATACAAGGTGAATGATATCCCAATAAAGCTATTGTAAAAAAAAAAATGGGAGGGCTTGGGGATCATACAGAGGTAGAGTATGTGCAAAGACCTGTGTTCAGTCCCCAACATTAGAGAAAGGAAGGGGAAGGAGAAGGAAGACCAGAGCACTTGGAGAATAATCTGTCTAATGTAACACAGCTTTCACTATGTCTAAAGCTCTGAAAAAACTTTTTTCAGTAACACAAAAATCAGTATGATTCAGTGTCCTGCCCTAACAAGTTCTACTTTTGAGTTATTGTCTCTTGACCTTATAACATATTATTTCAACATAGTCAAAAGTTAAAGAAAGACTGGCCTCATGGTCTGGATCTTTCAATGCAATTCCAATGAAAGTCTGAATATTCAGTCCAGGAGTTCAGCCAGAGGAGTAGGGGATCCATAGATGAATGTCCTCAAGTAGCAGTACCCCTGCAGTTGTACAAATGTGGTGAATATGCACGTTTTTTGAGACAAAGTCTCATTATATAGTTCAAGCTGGTTTTGAGCTTACTATGTCATCCAGGCTGGCCTCAAACTCATGGCAATCCTCCTGCCTCAGCCTCCCAAGTGCTGGGATTAGAGACATGTGCCACCAGCTGCACTTTTAAAAATTTAATTTTATTGGTACATTTTAGATATATCTAATGACTACATTCATCATAGGAACATTGTACCCATATGTAAGATAACCCAATTATTTTCCCCCAATCCCTTCTCCTCCCTTCAATTCTTTTCCCCCTTATTTACAAAAGATTTGTTTCCATTTTTTATTCTATTATTTTTCTTTTATCTTCCCTCCTTTTCCTTCTCCTACATTAATCCCCTTCTCATTTGAATATTTTCTTCCTGTAGATATTGGGAAAGAGTAAATATGCATTCTTAAATGAACCTAGGAGCATAAATTTTGTTTCAGAGGATTTTATTTTCTACTCCCTGTCCTGAACAAAAAGCAAAGCTCTGAAACTTTGAATTATAAAATATAGAATTAAGAAATTACCTAATCCAGATCCAGTTTTGTTACATGGTTTGGAAGGAAGGAGAAAAGTAGAAGAGAAGGAAGGAGACAGGGAGAGAGATGGAAATACTCACTGTGAACTTCTGTGAGGAGAAAATAACATTTCCTAAGACAAAGTCTAAATTAGGCTTGGTAGGGCAGCAAGGACTACTGGAATATGCTTGGTTTTTTCCTCTTTTCATGTAGCATTATTTTGGGGGAAGCTTTGGTTTTTTGGATAATAGTCAAGCTGATGAAGCAAATGAAATAAATGAGAAAACCAGCCCTCATCTAAACAATGGAAATCAGTGTTGGTCCTCCTTGCCCTCTCATTCAAGATGCTTGCTGCACGAATGATTCACAGTGAACCATCCGCTCAGTACAGTCACTCCTGGAGAACACCAAGGGTTTGCTTACACACAATTACTCAGAACTGAGTAGGAGGAAATCCCTGTCTCAGATCATGGGAGATAATGGAATTCCAACTGAGGGTGCTTTGGCAAAGCAGAAGGACTTTTCCTTGATCTTTGAAACCCTTAATGAGTTGAATCATGTCAAGTAACAGAATAAACAAGGATGAGAAACATCAGTTGGGTTTGGTCCAAAGTCTGGTCTGCTTAAGACTGGGCTTCCCCATCACTGCTTAAACATTGCACAGTTTTCTATCAGCCAAGCTTGTGGTTTATTTCATTTTTTTTTTCATTTTCTTAAATCAGATTTCAAAAGCTGGGCACTAGCTGATGGTAATTAGTCGTCATCAGTTGAAGTTTATTCTCGCTGTTCTTTCCAGGCATGCATAATTTTTGAGAAGAGAAAGGAAAATCCAATTAGCCCCAAATCCAGCCAGTGTGGCTCATCTGCTCCTGTGCTGAATCTTTAGAAATGATTCTTAACAACTGAGAGGAACAGCATCTTGTAACTTTGTTTATAATATTCAAGAAAAAAAACCCAAGATCTGTGGTCACATTGAAGAATCTCATTTCTGAGCTGTATAACCAGAATATGGAAAGGAAAAAGGAGAGATAAACCAACAGTTATATAAGAACCTCTCAGGCCACTTAGCTCTTAGATAAATGAAAGTAACTGTTCTGCAAGTTTTCTCTACAGCTCTAATGCATGATGGGAGATCTTTTAGTTGCCTACTTGCTACTTTCACAAGTTAAGGCCATGGCAGGGATTTTCATTTTCATGACTGCACTAACCTCCTAGAATTACTTTTGCTCAGAAAGAGCTAAAAATCCTTTATTCACAAGTTTCCCTGGATATTTATACTTGAGCACATGCCAGACAATCTGCAGGTTAGTAATGGTGTAGATTGGGAAAATTTTCTGCTTCAAATTTTTGCTTTGCTCTCACAGATATTCCTAGAACACTCCATTGACTCTGTACTTGGAGTGGCGGAAGGACATTCTTGGTTGGCCTGGTGTATTTCACATAATGTATTCTCGAATGCTTTCCAAGAATGACTCATACAAGGGTAAGCTGCATAGTATTCTGGTGCAGGAGTTGGGAGAAAGATGTAGTTTGTTTAAATATGAGTGTGTTCATTCTCAGCAGGCTGAATAATGATACTGTGAAGATGACTAGTGCAGGAGAAGCCAAAGAGCAAGAATTGAGCTCCCAAACTTCAAATGTTAACATGGATGGAATAAATAAGAGCAGACAAGTTGATTTCTCTGAGTTTGCTTCTCAAAGGTGGTGCAAGAAAATTAACACCTATATTTTCCTATTTGTAGTGGTGGCAAATGTTGACTGTGAGTTATTAAAAGTCTGATAAGGAAGAGTGAGTGAAGGGAGTTAGTCATTACAGAATATGCCTGTGGGAAAGGAGATCATTTGGCCTGTGTTTAGTGTCTGATGCTAGAGATGTGATAGTGAGCAGATGTGTTCTTACCCTCAAGGGCTTACACGGTAATTTAGGAGACAGGCACTAAATAATTAATTGCATGTTTAATTATAAAATTAAAATTGTGATAAGTACCACAAGAGAGAACTATGTATTGTGGAAGAATAAAAATTATTCTATACTATAGAAAAGTTTCTGTATTCTACAATATAGGAAAGTGTACAGGAAGCCTGTCCTATTTAAGCTGAACTGTGATAGGTAAAAGGTGAAGTGTGATGTGCTGAAGAAGTGGGAGATGTCTTTTTAGGAAGCAAAAGGCTGTATATAAAAGTTCGTGAAAGATAGACTTGTAGAGATGGAGAAGGTGGTCAGTGGGAAGAGTGGTAATAGGAATGAACAGAATCAAAATATGTTTTATGTTTATCCCAAGATAGCAAATTAATCTCAATATTCTGTTCTACTAAAAAGCACCAGTGAATGCATGCCTGCATGCATGCATGAATGAATGAATGAATAAAAATGTTTGTGAAAAAAGTAAGGAAACAAATTTTATATATATGGGGGGGTGGTAGGGTGGGTGGGGCTATCGGAAAAAATGAGAATTAAGTTGTGTCTTATACTGGTACAAATCCCCATTATGGAGTGCAATCATGATGTGTATATTTAATGTACCAATAAAGATAATTAAAAAAATGTTTGTGAGGCAAGAAGCACATGCACAAAAGCAGAATAGAAAGCAGGCCTTTGGGACTACAGCAAAAAAACAAAGGGCAGGAGGAATGGCAGAAAATGAGTGTGAGGGACAGATGGCCTATCTCTTTCAGGCTCTCATGGGCCAAGTTAAGGATTTCACATGCTTATCTCGAGAAAAACAGGAAATACAAAGACTTAAAATGATTTTAATGAGAATGACTGATTAGAATTTTTTAAATCATATTGAATATATGGTGGAGAAGAATGAATTACTGAGGTTTAAGACTCCAGAAGAAACATCAGAAAAAATATTCTGAAAGCAGACCTACTTCAGACTCTTTGCGTAGCAGGGATCCAAGCCAGCTCCCGTGAAGAGAACCAGAACGTTTTGTTCTCTTCTACACATCCCACCATGATTAATTTTCCTATATTTTATTTCTTCTCATTCTGTGACAGAGGAAAACTAATTGGAGAAAAATGTGATTATTTATTGATAAAATGGTGATGGACAGTAGCTGTGCTTCCCTAGTGTCATCACTGGATTTGAACAGTGTGAATAGGGCCTAGTCCTAGCATCAAATATGTATTAAGGAAATATAATCTATTAGTAGAGACAAGTCAAAGACAAATAGATAGATAGAGAGATACATAGATAGATGGATGATAGATAGATAATAGATAAAGGAGATAATATCAAATTATATGTTATTATCTCAGGATACTGGAACCCCACATAATAAGAAATTCTAAGACAAAAAAATAACTCTAGGTTTATTTGTTGTTTTATCACTGTTTTAAGAATGTCATTATTTTTCTTTCTTTTCACTCAACTATAATTAACATCTGGCAAGCTCTGCTTCTCTTTCTTTTACAGGATGTAGGCCTGAAGTATAATCTGATGTTTTGATAGTATTTGTGGTCATGAGCTGGATGCGGCACTCTTGCGATCACACTACCAACCCTAGAGTTTCTCTTCTAGGTATGTCTTCCTGAGAAATCAGATCCTTTAAAACAATTTTAAAAAAAGAAAAGAAAAGAAAAAGAAACCTCTTTTAGAATTCCCTCAGCCAACTTTATTCATGTTTCATATTAAGCAATTCCCAAGGGAATAAAATTTCAGTTACTTTCAATTTCTTAACTCCATTACCCTATGCTTGTTAAAATACTCATCCTGGAGCTGGAATTGAAAGTTGACTTTCCTGAAGCAAGGGGCTTTGGTGAGTGCCTGCATATAATTAAATTTATATTTAAGGAGAAAGGGAAAATAGTTGTAGGCTGACTGAGATATCAACAATGTCTGCCTCTTACATACAGATTAGAGGCAAGTCATGAAACAATTGAGAAAATGAACGATACTCAAAATGTATTCTTCAAAGCTGCGTGTGTAGTCTCTGTGAACTTGTCAGAAATGTCAAGTGTCTGGACCCCGACCTATTGAGTCAGAATGCCTGGCACGGCCCAGCAATCTGTATTTTAATGAGATGAGCACGTAACTTGTGATGCACAACACTGTTGTCAGACCCATGCCTAGAGTTAAGAATACAACCTAGAAGGCTGAAGAACACCAAGTAAGGAAAAGAAAAATAAAAGAGGTGTTAGAGAAAGAAAGATAGCACTGGAAAACTGGACTGGCCAATTAAAACATAGGCATCATACTACTAAAATGGACATTTGCAGGGAAGCAATTTAACACTCTTTAAATCACACTGCCTTTCTTATCTACCAATAGACATTATTGTGTTCACCAAAGTAAGATGAATGGAGTAAAGGTAAAATATCCTGAAAATCTGTATGAGGGAAATATAATAAATAATTCACCGGGATCATCGCCCAGGTGTGAAAGGGATTGAGTGAGTTTAGAATTTGGAAAATAGTGAATTCTGAAACAAAGACGTGGAAATGAAAATATGGAATGACTGGAAGGCATACTCTAGCGGATCCAGGATAACAATTGCAGGTTCTCTCTCTGCACGGTCTCAGAATTCTAATCAAAGAACACTTGATACAGATGCATATAAATCTGTGTGGATTTTTACATTCTAACTGGGGAATACTTTGTGAATTTGAATTGTGAGGGAGGAAATGAAAGTTTGCTTTTTTAAAATTTGGGTGAGAACATCTAAAAGCCAAACACCTGCTATAGATGTTGCTCACAAGAGCACATACACCTGGCTTGTAACAGATTGAAGTGTTTTAAATAAGAAATATCAGGAAATAGCAGCACCTGGTCTACAAGTGCCATTCTGTAAAGGTTATGTAGAAAAGGAAATCCAAGGATTTCTGCTGGCTCAGAATATCTCAACATCACACTCCTAGAATCCAGCCATGAAAGGTCTGCTTCAGAACAGAGGAAAAGGAAAATCAGATACATAAAGGGATTAGAAAAAGAAGTGCTAACACATACAAGGTGAAAGGGGAAAAAAAACAGCTAAGGTTCACACAGTGTACATAATTATCTTCAAAACCAGGAGCACTTTGGTTAAACTGAACATAACTAAAAACAAGCAAAATTAATTTACATTCTATTTTGAAGGCTTTTTTTGATTCTAAACAAAGGTTCCTAAATTGTGGTGTACACCAGAATCACAGTGAGTTTGCTTTCTGATTCCACAGGTCTGTGAGTGGCTTGTGACTAGGGAATCCCTGGAGAACTATTTAAGGATTAGTTAGGATTTCAAAGTCAAGTAATATTTTGTATTTTCCAGTTTTGCTGATATTACAGTAAAACACACACACACACACACACACACACACACACACACACACACAGTCCTAGGAATTGCTCCATATTCCAGAAATCCTGTGATGGGCAGCGACTGAAGACAGTTATAACATTAGTTCTATCTGGAACCCTTTCTGCTGAATTCCCAACGTACTTTTACTGTGAGAAGAGCAGACAAGAAAGTCCTATTTCATTATTTTTTTCCTATTTCTTATTAAACAGAAAGAACATCTTAAATTTGTTGCTAAAAATAAGCATTATACAGGGAGAAAAATAAGTAAAGAAATACAAACTATGACTGAGAATTAGGTTGTTGATAATCATAGAAGATATTATGCAAGTCTAACAGAGAAGATTGAGTGCCTTCCATCCAGGAAATAAAATTGCCTAGTAGTATAGAAGAAAATCATGAGACATACTTTTTAAAATATTGAATTCTTTATTGGTACATTTTATATGTACTATTTTATGTGTGTATATTTTATATACACATCACAATCACACTCAACATTGGGAATTTGTACCAGGATATGACATGACTTAATTCTCATTTTTACCCATTCCCCTACCCACCCTACCACTCCTCCAACCCCTATATACATATGCTTTCTTTTTTTTATGATCATATTTTTCTTTCCTCTCATTACTTTCCCATACCAATTTCCCTTTGAATATTTTCTATTTCACAGTATCTATCACACATTCTAGAATTCATTTACATCTTTAGATCCACATACTAAAGAAAAGATATATTTACATATGTATGACCTTTTTATTTCCTTATGAGCGTGTCCTCAAGGTATGTCTATTTGAGCATAGATGACTCAAACTTATCATTCTTTATGGCAGAGAAACATTCTATTTTATAAAAATCTACATCATCATTATCCAGTCTCCAGTTGATGGACATTTTGGTTGTTTCCAAGATTTAGCTATCACAAACTGAGCTATTATGAGCATGGGGGCACATACATCAGTAAGACATAATCCTTTTAATTCTTTTGTGTATGTTCCTAACAGGAATAGCAGAGTCAAATGGGACCTCTTATCCTACTTTATTGAAAACTCTCCACACTGATCCCCACAGTCATTTCACCAGTCTACATTCCCACCTCCTTGCAGCTTTTATTGTTGGTTAATTTCACAATAGCAGCCATTCTTTGTGGAGTGAGATGAAATCTCAGTGTTGTTTTCATCTGCATCTCTCAAATGACCAGTGATGTTGAGCATTTCTTCATATGTTTATTGGCTGCTTTTGCCTCTTCCTCTGAAAACTGTTCATTTCAGACACCCATTTTTGAATTGGGTCTTTAAACTTGGGGATGGCTTATTTTTTTTAAAGCTCTTTATATATTCTAGAGAGTTGCTTTTTGTCAAGAAACAGTAAATATTTTTTTCCTTTATTGTTGGCTGTCTTTTTGCTCTGCGAGTGGTTTCTTTTGCTGTGCAGAGGCTTTTTAATAAGATGAAATCTCATTTGTTGATCCATTCTGTTAGTTCTCATGCTATAAAAGTTTTGTTTTTCCCTAAGCCAATGTCTACAAGAGTTTTACCTATTCTGTTTTCCAGTAGGTTTAGTGTTTCTGTTTTAATGTTTACATCTCTAATCCACTTTGATTTTAGTTTAGTACACGGTGAAAGAGATAGATCTAGCTTTAGCCTTTGGCAGATTAGAACCAAGTTTTTCCAGTACCATTTGTTACAGAGACTATCTTTCCTCCATTGAGGACAGTTGGCTCCTTTGTCAAAAATAAGGTGGTTTAGTGTATCTGGAGGTGTTTCTGGTTTTTCTATTTTATTCCACTGATCTTCAGGTCTGTTACTTTGCCAGTACTAGGCAGTTTTTATCACAGACACTTTCTAGTACAGTTTCAAATTGGGGATCGTAATACCCCCTGCCACATCCTCATTGCTTAGTATTGTGTTTATTATTCTAGGTTCTTTGTGGTTCCAGGTAAATTTTTGGATTATTTTCTCTAGATCTGTGAAGTATGGTATTGGGATTTTGGTTAGAATTGCATTAAATCTATATAATATTTGTAAGAGTATAGTTATTTTGACAATATTTACTTTTAATATAGTTATTTTGACAATGTTTACTTTTGTAAAACATTTAATATTGTTATTTGACAATGTTTACTTTTAATATAGTTATTTTGACAATGTTTACAAGAGATATCTTTCCAGTTTTCTGATACCTTCTTCAATCTCTTTTTTCAGAGTGCTGTGGTTTTCAGAGTAGAGGTCTTTTACTTCCTTTCTTAGACTGATTCCTAGATATTCCATTTTTTGGATGTTTTTGTGAAAGGGCTTGACTCTCCAAACCTGCTGTTTGTGTGTACAAAATCTATTGATTTTCAAGCATTGATCTTGTATCAAGCTATGCTACTAAATTTGATGATTAAATCTGTAGTCTTTTGGTTGAGTTTTTAGGATCCTCTCTGTAGAGTATCATGTCATCAGCAAATAATGACAGTTTAACTTCTTCCTTTTCTATCTTTATTCCTTTTATTTCTTTCCTTTGTCTAATTGCTGTGGCTAATGTTTCCAGTAATACATTGAACAAGAGTGGCTAAAGTGGACATCCTTGTCTTGTTCCAGATCTTAGTGTAAAATGTTTCAGTTTTTAATCATTGAGAATAATATTGGCTGTTGGTCTCTCAAAAATAAGCTTCTATTAGTTTGAGATAAAATCCAACTATTCTGATTTTCTGTAGGGTTTTGATCATGAATGGGTGCTGCATTTTGTCAAGTGCTTTTTTCTGCATCTATTGAGATGACCATATGTTTTCATCCTTGAGTCTGTTAATACAGTATATAGCATTTATTGATTTACATATGTTGAACCATCCTCGCATCCCTGGCATGAATCCAACATGGTCAGGATGTGTGATCTTCTTAATGATTCTCTGTATTCTATTTGCCAGTATCTTACTGAGGATTTTTGCATCAGTGTTAATTAGAGAGATGGCCTGCAGCTCTCTTTTTGTTGGTTGGATCTTTCTCTGCTTTTGGAATCAAGATAATGGTTGGCCTCCAGGAATGAATTTTGGAGTACTGCTTTCCTTTCAATTTCATCAAAGAGTTTGAGAAGTAATACTGTTAACTTTTCTTTAAATATTTTGTAGAACTCAGCAGTAAAGCCATCAGGACCAGAGATTTTCTTTGTTGGTAGATTTTTTATTACATTTTCAATTTCACAGATTGATATTGGGATGTTTAATATTTTTATATCTTCCTCATTCAACTTTAGAAGTTCACATATGTCTAGGAATCTATCCATTTCTTCTATGTTTTCCATCTTTTTGGAGTACAAATTTTCAAAGTAGGTGTTTAACATCTTCTAGACTTCCACTGAGTCTATAGTGATTCCCTCTTTTCATTCCTGATAGCATGGATTTTAGCCTTTTCCTTCCTTAGTTTGATTAGATTGGCTAAGGCTCTGTCAATTTTGTTTATCTTTTCAAAGAACCAAGTCTTCCATTCATTGATTTTTTATATCATTTTCTTAGTCTCTATTGGATTAATTTCTCTCTGATTCTTATAATTTCCTCTACAGTACTAGGTTTAGGTTTCTCTTGTTCCTCCTTTTCTAGTAATTTGAGTTCAGCATTAGATTGTTTATTTGAGTGTGCCCTAATTTCTGGGTGTAGGCCTTCACCCTATGAGTTTCCCTTGTACAGCTGCTTTCATTGTGTCACATCAATTCCAGTATATTGTACTTGGGTTACTATTTAATTATAAAAACTGTTTAATTTATTCTGTGACCCATTGGTTGATCAGCAGAATGTTGTTCAATTTCCATGTGTTTGTGAGTATCTTGGAATTTCTTTTACTGTTCAGCTCCAATTGCAAGGCCCTAGGGTCTGACAGTATAAAGGGGATAATTTCAATTCCTTTGCATTTATTTAAACCTGTTCTATGAACTAAGATGTGGTCTATTTTGCAGAATGACCCATGAACAGCTGAGAAGAATGTATATTCTGATTTTGTGGAGTGAAATACTCTGTAGGCATCTATTAAGTTTGTTTGTTCAAGTATTTCTTCACTGAATTTTTTGTTCAGTCAATCTGTCTATGTGTGACAACGGGGTATTGAAGTCTCCCATTACTATTGTATTAGTGCTTATCTGGCTTTTAATATCCATTAATGTTTATTTTATATATTTGGGTGCATTAGAATTTGGTGCTGAAATATATATGATTGTTCTTTCTTTCTCTTGAACTATTCCCTCTAGAAGAATTTAGTGACCTTCTTTGTTTCTTTTAATCAGTTTTGGCTTGAAATTTAGTTTGTCTGCAAACAGAACAGCCACTCCAGCTTTTTTACAGTTTTCTCTAGCATGGAAAATTGTTTTCCATCCCTTTTCTTTGAGTCTATGGCTTTCTTTCTGTATGAGATGTGTTTCTTGTATGCAGCAGATTGTAGGATCTTGCTTCTTGATCCATTCTGCCAATCTGTGTCTTTTAGATGGCACATTGAGTCCATTGACATTAATCATTATGACTGATATGAACAGACTTGGAGCTGTCATATTTTCCTATTTCTTGACTCTTTTATTCTTTACTTTTTCCCTTTTCCATTCAATTTCTTGTCTGGCCTAAGGGGTTCATGGGTTTATATCTTTCTTTGTGTCTCATGGGTTTATATCTTTCTTTGTTTATTTCCAAGATATTCTTTAGAATGTTTTGGTGTGAAGATTTTGTATTTGTGAAGTTTTTCAGGTCTTCTTTGTCATGAGAGCATCTTATTTCCCATCAATTTTGAAAGAAGTTTTGCAGAATACATCAATCTAGGTTGGAGGTTGTTTTCCTCCAACACTTGAAACACTTTGCTCCAGGCCCTCCTTGTGTTGAGTGATTAGGTTGAGAAGTCTGCTCTGATCTTGATGGGCTTCCTCTTATATATAATTTTTTTTTTTTTTAGTTTTTTGAGACAGGGTCTCACTTTGTAGTTCAGGCTAGTCCTGAACTCAGCCTCAAACTCAGCAATCCTCCTGCCTCTGCCTCCCGACTGCTGGGATTACAGGCATGAGCCACCATGCCTGGCACTGTGGTATGTGTTCCTGATTGCTGTTGAGTGTGAGTGACCACACCCAACATTGTTGTTTGTGGTTACAGGGGATTGAACTAAGGACCCTGCACTTTCAAGGCAGGTGCCACTACCACTGAGCTAAATCCCTGGCCCAATATTTCATTCTTTTGTTTGATATCTGGAACATTGGTGATTACATGCTTGCATGTTGCTATTTTTATATCACTGCCATTTGGAGTCCTATATGTCTCATTTATCTATATGTCCAGTTCTTTCCCTTTTCCTACAAAGTTTCCTGCCATTATATCTGTAAACAGCTTTTTCATGTCTTGCTCTGTCTCCTGCTTCCTCAGTAACTCCACTCTTACTTTATTCTTCTTTGAATTGATGAGACAAAAATATTAATAAAGATGATTAACTTTATTAAAGGTTGCTGAAGCTTGACTACCTGAAAAAATGTTGTGGCTAAGATGTGAGATTATTAAAATTTTTAAATGTGATGCTGGAGTTTTCTATTTGAAAGAAAAATATAGTAGTCAGTCTAAGAATTCTATATCTGAAGATTAGCATTCAAGACAATGTATGCACATACTGGTTACTGCTGGGCGTGAGTCTCCACACCCAGTATTGTTATGTGGTTACCGGGGATTGAACCCAGGTCCCTGCGCTTGCAAGACAGGCACTGGAACCACTGAGCTAACTCCCCGGCCTTATAAGTATATAGTTATTACTGCTTCTTTTGATTCCTTAATAGATGCATCTCTCCCTGATTGTCATATTTCATATTAGTTTCTCATGGTTAAGCTTTTACATTGGAGCAGGCACGTAGGACAACCTCACCTCACTTATATGCTAGTATATGCAGGACTTCCATTTGATCTCTGAGAAAATAGGCTTATGAGTGAATTAGTCAACTCTTGTCCTGGACATGCTACCTAGAACCCATAGTTTAAAGAAAGAGAGGTTTAATTTAGCTCATGTTTTAAGAAGATTTGGGGCATGGTTAGCAGGCTGTAAGGCAGAAACATCATGTCAGAAATGTATGATGAAGCAGCGTAGTTTGGTTCATGGTGACTCAGAAGCAGAGAGGGAGAATGGTACAGACAGCGAGGAGTGAGCAATATCCAGAAACACCCAGAATCGTACTTTGTCAATCCCTTAGGTAAATCCCAAAACCAGACCAACACCTACATCGAATTTTCATATCTTGTGCCAGGTGATGAGTCTCTTGTCTAAAATTGAAGCGAAGTCCTTTCAAGTAAATAAAAAGAATGGATAATTGATATTGAGATAATGCCTAATGAACAGAAGAAAATCTTGGTCAATGATAGTTATTTTAAGTCACAGTCCATGTACTCAAGAAACCCAGAATATCTACTTTTTTTTTTTTTTTTTTTTTTTTTTAAGACAGGGTCTCACTTTGTAGTTCACGCTGGCCCTGAACTCACTTTGTAGACTGGGCTAGCCTTGAACGCAAGGCAATCCATCTGCCTCTGCCTCTCAAGTGCTGGAATTACAGGCTTGAGCCACCACACCAAGCACTGTAGTATGTGGTTACTGAGGATCAAACTCAGGACCTTGCACTTTCTAGGCAGGTGCTGGAACTACTGTGCAAAATCTCTGGCCCCAGAATTTCTACTTTTTGTAAAGCATTTAAATAATAGTATAACACAAGGTCATTTTAACAAAGCTGAACCTATTTATCTTATTAATAAATCCTTTTCCATTAAAAATATAAGTTCTACCTCTTTGGAGCCCAGTCATCAAAGCATGCAAGTGATACTAAGCTTAGGTGAAAGATTTTTCTAATCTACTTTCTTCTGATTACCATATGGGGAAGGTGATACTAAATTGTATTTCTAAGGTAGGCATCTATTTGTTCTGTCTGATTTTACATGATTTACATTTTGGCTTGGAGACAGAGGGTTAAATACCTCAATTCCTGCTTGTTCTTAGGTTTGGCTGCCTATAACAGAAACTCCAAATAGTTGTGATCAAAAGAAGATCAAAGTCATCACTTTCTCATGTTTAAAATTTTGAGAAAGAAAGATCAGTGATTCTGTGGAGTGAGTCTCCATAGTTACCTGGCATCTTAGCCACTCCCAGGCTTCCACTACCTCCAATTCTCATTCTCTTCATCTAAGGTAGATGAATTTATTTCCAATGGTTGCTAAAACGAATGTCCACAAACATGATAGCTTATCATGCAGAGATTTTACCCCTCCTAATCCTATAGATAGCAATCTATTATCAGTTTCACTGGACCTAAACCAAGAAGAGTCTCCATTGGCCCTTGGGGAGAATCAATGACTTGCCTCTTTCGGCTTCCAGGTCTGTGTACATTACCAAAAAGCCACAGTTTGTGTGAATGCATTGCTTTCTCCTCTTTGGCCTGTGTCAAATCTCCCTCTGTTTCTCTTTTGTTAGAAGATATATGATTATGTTAAGGTCTGGTCTGACCGAACATCCCCAAAATTCATGTGAAATGTAATTACTGCTATGATAGTGTTAAGAGGTTATACCTTAAAGGATGAACAGGACACAGGAGCCCTCTGTGCAGGACTGAGCCTGGCATTTCTGGAGTAGATTTGTTATAAAGGGGAAGAGTTCCTTCTCCTTTTCCTTTCTCAGTCTCACATTCTTGCTCACTCTTCTTCCCTCCTGTACTGCAGGATGTGGCAGGAAGGCTCTTGCCCAGTGCTAGTTCCATGCTCCCAGCTTCCCAGTCACCAGAACCATAAGCCAAATAAACTCCGATTTGTTATTTACACAGCCTGTGGCATAATGTTTTAACAGTAAAAACAAGGCTATCTGGGAAATAAAACACAATCTTTCTTGAGACTTAATTTAATCAAATATAAAGTAATACATTCCAAGGCCTAGCATGTAGATATCTGGGGGGGAGGGGAGGTGTATTATCCATACACAACAGATCTCTAGCCAGTATATCTGTGTTTCCGAAATAAGATGAAGAGGAAAAGGAAAGATATATCTCTGTTAAGTGTACATTTCAAAGTAGTACATAATTTCCCCTTGTATTGTACTAGCTAATGGTCAGAGATATGGTCACTTAGATGTGAGTGAGTGGAGAAGGAAAAGGCTTTGTTGCTATTTATCATAACCTTAACTTTATATAGAAGAAAAGAAAAGCAGTTTCTATAAGGGCAACTAGCAGAATCTATCACCCCTGCCACTTTGACCATCCAAATATCTCTATGCACATTTATTTCCACAAGCCCCTCCTTCTCCTTAAGAGACAAACATCCAAAATCCAGCCAGTCTTAGATGGTTGATTGGTTGGCAGATATCTCTAATAGGTACAAGTGTGGTCCCTCATGGTTCATTTATCTGCCCCAAGAGCAAAATAAGAAAAAAAGAAATGAGGTAATTATAACCAAAAAATTTCTCATTTGGAAAAACGAGGCCTGTATGCAAAGAACTCAGGAGTTATCACCTCCTCCTGGGCAGTAATAACTGCAACTTCCTGTTGGTAGAGTGTTTTTCTGGAATATCCCATCCAAAAGTGCCTCTGAGAGGCCCTTCCCTAGTCATTACCCTATGAAGCTCATTTGACGGATGGCAGCATGTGTCTTTTTGTTTCTGCCCAGCTTTTGTAGCCTGCCTTTTGTTAGTACTGACTTGGAAACCAAAGAAGTTACTTGAGAATTGGATAAGTTTTTAGTTTTCTAGTAATATAATTTCTTCCAATATGACCATCCCCTAGTTTAGGAGCTCTGCTAAGCCCCATGTGTTAGTGACAATAGACAAAAATCTGTGGAATCGCATTTTGTAACACTGAAGGTCAGGTATTTTATTTACTGACTGTGGTTCTGCTCCATGACTTCCGGCTTTCTGAGCCATTTGAAACTAAGAGGTGGAATGGGGAGGGACTGATCTTTGCTTCTGCTCCCTCCCATTTTCTGGTGAACTCTGAACTATAAGTGCCTAGTAAAGACTCCTAGGCCCTGGCTTATTTTCTAAGTCTGACATTTCTCAATTTTTATGTAGAATTGTTTCAGTCTCAAACACAGAAGCAAATTAGCCTTTTCAGTTTTAAGGCCCAAATTACCAACTGGTTAGCATTGCAGTTAGAGTACAGACTCTGGAAACTACCTACTTCAAACTAGCTTCTCAACATTAGTTCTACAATTGGCAAGTTATTTCACCTCTTATCCTCATTTGTAGAATGGGGATAAAACATTATCCACATCCTTTGGTTGTTTGAAGATTAAGTTGCTGAAAATATATAAAACATTAAAACAGGGGGCCTGCTCCATTCTAAAAATAGCTTATTTGTGGTTAATATTAACTATCTATGGCAAGATCACTGAACTCGGCAAATTTGTATTGCAGGTGTAGTCTTCCACCAAACTGATTAACTTACTTGAATTTACTTCTGTAGAATCCAAGAAATCAAGGAGTAACAAATACAATACTGAATCCTTCCTGAAGTTTCCCCTAATGCTATTACTGTGCTAAGTGATCTGCTAAGGTTTCATAATAATAGTTTTTCATCTGTATTGCCACAGCATTACAGAAGTTTATACCTTTTTGCCTCTATTGTGTGAAATCTTAGTACTCATATTTAAGTGATTGTCTTGACCATTACTCAACTTTCCAGCAACAGATTTCTTCTTCATTGGGGCATTTATGTGTTTATAACAGATATCCTGAATGCCTAAACCATAAACTGATGAATCTCCTGTTTTGCATAGAAATCTGGATTAAGGTAGTTCAATGATGGCATGTTGAACCCACAGTCAGACCTAGTGGGGACATTACTAGAACCACTGCGGTAAGTTCTAGTCTCCTGTGAGCCATGACACCACAAAGTGAATTAATTAATTGATTAATTATACTCTGGGAAGCACAGATGAAATACTGTTGTTGGTTAGAAATTGTCCATCCCCAAGATGTCTTCAGCTGTTGTAATCTTGACCTTAAACAATGGAATGACTGAGGTCTTAGATGTGATCAGAGATGAAAATGGAGTTATGTCTCAGCATGCCATAGCTGGCCTATAGGAAGGAAAACTAAGTGTAGTCATAAATTTAATTGTGAAGTGATTTTTTCTCCAAAATTCTGTGGAGTTTCTTCTGACAATCTGATCCACAGATTTCCTCCAGATTTTCATGCAACTATCAGTAGGATTCTTTCTCTTCTTGCAGTTTAAGATGGCTAGCCCACCATCTTGCCCACCTTTGAGCTGCAGAAAGGAGGGAGGAGAAGGAGCATATGTTCCGGAAATTGAACACACATATGCAGAGCCACACCTTGCAAAAGAGTTTGAGAAATGTGATATTGAGCTAGTGGCAATATGCCAAACTGAAAATCAAGCTTTCTATTATCATAGAGCAGCATAAGAACCAGCCATATGGAGACAACCAACAACTTCTGCCACATTCATTGAAAATGGTTGTTTCTCTAACATAACACAATGTCTGTTAAAAATAATGCATTGCATGTAACCTATTCAATCTCTATGTCTTTCCCTTCCACAAGAAAATGTAAAACTAGTGGATGCATATGTATTCAATAAAAAATAAAATCAAACCCAATAGCCTATATCAAATGATAATTCTATCCTAGAATAGTTTATGGTTTTCCCTTGATATAATTGCATTTCCTAAAATTAGAATTAACTTGCATTTGTAGTTTTTGAAAATAAAGACTAAATATTTGCATTTTTGTGTAGCATTCAGGTGTTATAGGCTTATTTTATGAATATGGGATACCTAGTTTAACCTCTATATTCTTTTCTTTTGTAAACAGCAAAGTAACACTTTTAGAAATAACTAAAATACCTGAGTCAAAAATAAGACTGTTTTTTGTTATGTTTGAGCACACACAGGGTATATGAAAGGCTGAATATCTTCCACTGTTTTAATCTTTCGGTTTCTCTTTGTGAAGCAGAGAAACAAATGAAGAAACAAAGATTTAACACTGAGACTCTATAACCAGCACAAATATTCAAGCTTAGAAAAAATACCAATGAACTCAGCAAAAATAAACAATACATAAATAGTTGATTCTGGTTCTTCATCAAGCAATATTCCTATAGCCATGTGCTCAAATTTTTAATTTTTTGTATTGCTTTATTTGTTGTTTTGTTTGGGGTGATGTTCAGCATTTTGTGTTCTGATAGGAAGTTTAATGAATATAAAACAAAAATCCTAGAACCAAGTTGAGCCTCGTGGATAAATCAGGTAGGTGTGTACATTCATAGCACTGGTTACTGACAATGTTCTCATGCTACTGTGGCCCAAATAGCAGTTCATTATATATGCTGGTAGCAAGACAAAATTTTAAAACAATCTGTAAGCTAAGAGATGGAAGTATTTACAAGATCACTGCCAATTTTAATCACTGAGCAGGCCTGAGGATATTCTGCATAGTTCTCTGGAAGCAGGAACCAGCTGGGGAAAGTGTCTGCTCTGGGTAGTTACTCTTGGACGTGCCTCTTCAGCTCAAACACTTCTTGCAGCTATGCAGAATTAGCCATTTCCTTTGCAATGGGTCCAGTTCATCAGTATAACATCAGCTGACTTATTTTTCCCTTTATCTTGAGAACACTGGGGTAGGAAACACATTTTCAGAGTTTATTAATGTAGAATATTAATCAAAAAAAAGGAATTCACATAAATTTCCACAGATCATAAAGGAAGCATGACTCATTTGGTGTGACTACTACATATATATATATATAATATATATTATATATATATTATATATATATATTATATTATATATATATATAATATATATATAATATATATTTGTCTTCATCTAGATCCTAAAAAGATTCAGGCTGGCTTACTGGAACTCTTGTCTTAACTCACTACCTCATCCTCCTCTGAAAGTGACTTAGTTGCCCTACTAATTCTTTCATGAACTCTGTTTTGAAAGGTTTCAACTAGAAAGAAATCCTCTTCAGCTGTTACTTTAAATCTCCTCTTCCTTCACTGTCCAGTTCTTGAACGTGACCAAGTCCTTCATGCTTTCAAGTCTTTCTGGCACCAGACTTACCTGTCTGCAGCAATAGCATAAGACACAGCCCAAAATAATTTAATCATATAAAAAATTTAAAACCACTTGAATTAAATCAGTTCCACACAAAAGTGAGGTTTCAATGATAAACAAATAGACCTTTCAAGGTATAGGCAACCATGCACTATTTGTTACTCTTTGTATTTTAAGTATTTTTGTAATTTTTAGAAGCATTATTGTTTTTAGTTTGTATTGTACTTATATATGGCAAAAGCTTAGAGTAGTATAATTGTCCACCAAATAATGGTAGTTTGGTTAAATTAATAATAGTTCAGTAATATTAAACATATCGCATATTCTTATTTTACCCAAAAAATTTAATGATCCAAGAATATACATAAATCATTAAAGATCATATGAAAAACATTTAACAAGATAAAAACAATATTAATATTTGAATAGTAGGATTATGCTATTCTTTATGTTTTCCCAGTATGTTTTTCTTGCAGTAATAATTCCTTGCTTTTTTGTTGTTGTTGTTGTGTTTTTTGTTTGTTTGTTTGTTTTGTTTTTTTTGAGATAGGCTCTTGCTTTGTAGTTCAGGCTGGTGCTGAGCTCACTATGTAACCCAGGCGAGCCTTGAACTCACAGCAATCCTCCTGCCTCTGCCTCCCAAGAGCTGCGATTACAGGTGGGAGCCACTACTCCCAGCACTGTGGTTTGTGGTACTGATTCCTGGGAGGTATAAATCAACACACCCGGCAATGTTGTAAGTGGTTACCAGGGATCAAACTAGGGACTTTGTGCTTGCCAGGCAGGTGCTTGGAACAACTGAGCTAAATCCCCAGCCCTCCTTCCTTTTTTTTAAATAAAGAAAAAATAGTTAAAGTTATTGGAGAAGGGATCTATCTTTTAATGGATGAGAGTTTACTGTGTCCTAAGAGCTTTGGGAAACTTTAGCTTTAATAATATATTTTATTCATCAGAAATTATGTGAGGTGGGTATATGAATGACATTTTATAAACAAGAAATTAGAAATTTAGAGGCATTAAATAATAATCAAGATCAAGTTGTGACTGGATCAAAGGTGATATATAAACAAAGATTGGCCAGGCTCTTGCAAAGTCTTTCTAATTTGGAATGAGGATTTAGCTCTGTGGTTCTGGCATCTGTCTGGCAAGCACAAGTCCTGAGTTTGATCTCTGGTAACCATATGGTACAATGCTGGGCGCTGGGCCTCACGCCTGTAATCCCAGGACTTGGGAAGCAGAAGCAGGAGGACTGCTGTGAGTTCAAGGCTCACCTGGGTTACACAATGAGTTTGGGGCCAGCTACACAGTGAGACCCATTAAAAAAAAAGTATTTCTACTTTGTGCTACTGGTGAATATTTCAGCAATAGTTTTAATTATTACAAATAAAACAAGGAAGAAATAAATAACTAAGCAATTAATTTAAAATTTAAACAAGCAAGTTGAGAAAATTAAAAACCATTTTTCAATCAGGAATGTTTAAAGAGATATGAGAGACTATTTACTTTTAATTGTTTTTGCAGTACCTGGGATCCGGTACACTATTTCATAATAAGCAATCAGAGACACATTTTTTCTAGAATAAAAATTTTAAGAAAATAGTTATATTTTTAAAAACTAGCTACTTTAGCAGTGTCCTCTGGCTACTTCAGGTTCTTCTTTAGCATTGTTTAAAAAGTTTAAAGCCACCGATGGTGAAGTCAGGTCTTTACTGAAGCACTCTCACCTTCTTCTTTTGTTCTCCTTTTGCATGCTAAGGACCCTCATGATTACATCAGGCCCACCAGGATAATCCAGAATGCTCTCTCTGAGCCAAAACCAGCCAATTAAGCAACCGGAACTCTACCTGCAACCTAAATTCCCCTCAGCTGTGCAACATAGCCACAAGCATAGGCACTAGATCACGGATAGTTGTCTATGGCCGCACCACAATGAACACACCTGATCTCAGGAGCTACGCACGGTCGGGCCTGGTCCTCAGGATCCATTACATATAAATGTCTGGGGAGAAAGGAAACCAGAAAACGGGGGCTGTGGCACAAAGGGTAGATTTTGAGTAGTGATACATGAATAGTTCAGGTAAAAGCCCCCCCCCCCCACTTCCCAGAGAGTATAGAAAGGAAAGAGCTAACATTCTGTTTGCTATTATTGATTGATTAATGTAAGGCCGGGCAGAAGGCTGCTTTTGCATCCACTTTAATAACATAATGATAAAATTAAATTTCTAAGAGAGCCATAGTATACTTCCTTCAGCTGTTTAAATGAATCTTTCTTGACACACTCATCCCTTCAAAATTTACTTATTTTGAAAGTTTTATTTCAAATGCTTTCATAATTACATACTGATTGGCATGAAGGTAGGAATTTTAAATCAGTGCTCTTATTAGATAGTTGATTTATATAATCACTTTTATACAATCAGTTATAATACATACAGAATGTTGTAAAAATAATGGTTGATTCTATGACTCCATGTAAATTACAAATTCAATATGATTGCAGTTTTAAATAGACAAATTTGAATATAGACAAATAGACAAATAGACAAATAGACAAATTTCAATATATTTGACATATGATGTTATACATTAGTTTCTTGAGGAAAATCATCTTTCAAAGCTTTTCTTCCTATTTCATAATACTTAGGCATTTTGAACTTCATTTATACTGTTTCTCAACTAGAGGAATTATGTGAGAAACTAGAGAAATTAAATTTACACATGTGTGTACTATTTATTTCATCTATCAGTATGGCCTCAGTGTGTATCCATTTAGCTATAAATGTCTCCAATTTATCCTTCTTTATGTCTGAGTAATACTCTATTTTATTTACTTTATTTTTTAACCTTCTTTATTCAGTCTCTAGTTGATGGGCATTTGAGCTGTTTTCAAGATTTAGCTATTATAAACTATGCTACTACAAATATAGGTAAACATATGTCACTGTTATATGATTCTTTCAATTCTTTCATGAATATAATCCATAGGTACAAAGAGAATGAGGAACTGGATATGGGAGGCTGGGGTAGACAAAGAAGGGAAAGAAAAAACTAAAGGTAAAAAAGAAAAAATAGAAACAAAGCTCATGTATATAGAGGGCTGGAGAGGCTTGAGGAAGGATGGGGAATAAGAAAAAACAAGAATCAAGATGTGTCATGTACAGGTACAAATTCTCCATGATGCATGTGAAAATATACACTTAAGATGTATCAGTACACTCAATTTTTTAAAAATTATCTTAATTTAACATTAAGGATAGATTATAGATGTGGAACAAGTAATCTCTCCTTGTGGATGACAAGAAGTGATAATTCATTTCACTCTTGGCACTGAAATGTCTAATAACTTTTAGTGCTGTGTAGATTTTTCTCTTAACGCAAGCCTTGAATCTTGTCTTTGCTAAACTTCATGCAGGAGAATTTTTGGAGCCCTCAGAGAACTAACTGTAAGCTCACAAGTGAAACACAGTTCTTCTATTCTACTTTCAGATGAAAAAGTGTCCACTTGTTCTGAGGAACTGCACATGGATTAGCATAAAACACACCAATAGCTGTAGATGTTAGAAATTTTTAAGACTCAATTTATGTACCCAGAAGAAATATTTACAATTATACCTTCTCAGTCTCATTCAGAATATGTGGATCTTGTCATTCTCATTGTGTGCTAAGAGTCCAAGACAACTCCTGAGTTAGGTTACTTTATACTACACAGGCACATTGACCCCATGATCATCCCAGTTAAAGCTCTAATTGCAAACTGTCTTTTCTTTATCAAGAACCTGTCTCTATAAGTCAGTCCTGGAGTATAAAAACTGCCCTACGACTTTCCAATAATGAAAATCATGAAAGGAGAGGCAGTTTCTTGGGCTCATTACAGGATTTAGAACAAGCCACCTTTCTATAAAGAAGTTTACATGTAATTACTTGTTCTTTTTTGCTTTCAAAGGAAGGTTGCAAAGAGAAAGTAAGATCAATATGACTTTTTCCCAATTGTAATAAAACAATAAATTAATTATTTGATAAGGTATAGTAAAATTTTTTTTGTTGAGGCCAAATTTCACTTGAGCTTGAATCTGTGGCCTTAATTCAATCAAAACCAACAAGATCACCTAGTAGTTAACTTTGGGGAAACCCTTTTCAGAAAATGCATATTACCATATAAACTGTTTCCACCCATAATGGAAGTTAAAATAATTTGTCGCCTCAAGAATTTTCAATATTGCTTTAACTTATAATTTACTTTCTGTTTCTGTATTCAATGAAGTCCATTATTTTTTTAATAGATTGGTTTGGGACTCATTTGTGATAGCACTGAGGAAAACACAGAAAGATAAATCACAGTTTCTGCCCTCTCAACAGGGAAAGGTAACTGAAAGTGGCACTTAAAGAAAGAAAATATGGGGAGGTCGTTGAGGCTATACAGGAGATACCAGGAGTACTGACCATGACATGCAGTAAGGCCAAACCAGGAGGAAAAATGCAGGCAAAACTGTTTGTACCGATGGGAGGGCAGAGACCTCACAGGAAGGCATGGCGGCAGGTTGGAGTGAGCGAGGTGGGGTCAGGATTGCCCTGGAAGCAGAATATCATCAAAGTTGAGAGTATGAACTCTAGATTGAATCAAACACAAATTGTTTGAGATGTCTGCCAAGTCACATATTATTTCTAGGTTTCAGCATCTTTTTCCTATAAAAAAGAGACATTGATAGTAATCTTTCATAGAGTCCTTATAAGGAAAAATTATACATTGTATGTTCAGTGCTTGGCACAGTGCCTGAAACTGAGTAAATCTTCAGGCTCAATGAATTTCCTTTTCAAAACTGTTAATGTGGGATGCAGAAGAGGGAGAGCAGGACAGAAAGCAGAAGGTGGAGGACAGTGAGAGGGTATAGAGTCAGGAAGGCTTTGTGTCGGTAATCATCCGACACAGGAGATATGAGCCTGAACATCTCAGAGTTCCTGGGCAAAGCTTCGGATCAGCAAGAACTGAACCAGGAAAGAGAGTCTTTCAAATCTCAGACAGAGGCTTAGATCATTCTAAGATGGAAATCAAGGATACTGTGTCCACTCAAAGCTCATAAATAAATCAAGCCACAAAATATAAGAGGCAGCAGTGACCTATAGAATCTCTAACCCTTCCCTCCAAGAGCCACAGGCAGAGGTCAGGCGGTTATCAAAGAGCTCATGATTCCAAGGGCACCTTCTGGAACATCATATCTTTAGCCCAAGAGAGGGACCATCTAGGGGACTGGTGATGTTTTAATATCTTGTCATCATTTTACTCAGTTTGGTCTGGGAAGCTGAATAAAATCCATTTTCCAGTTGGGTAGTCATTGACCAAAAGAAACTAACACCCCTGGGAAGATCAGAACTCCAGGAGGTTGCAAGGGAATGTGGAAAAGATACACATGCAGACGAGACTGTCTGCTCTGGTGGAAGCCATAAGACAAGTACACACTAAGTGCACGTGGAGCCAGGAGAAGAGCATGATGAGCTCTGCCTCGCAGAGACAGAGGAGACCAGGAAAAGCATCAAACCTCGGAGCCAGACTGTGTAATAAACTGATTGGGAAGAGAGTAGAAGGACTGTGCCACCTAAATCTGTTTTGTGAAATGTCTTGGTATGTCACGTGTATTGATAAATCAGATTTAAAAAACAAATTTCTCAGTGTGCAATGGTCAGGTTAACTACATGATCTTATACAAGTATGTCAGTTTACTGTGTATCGAATATTTCAATGTTATATTTGATGCTTATAATAGCATGGGAAGATAGGTCTTGTCATCCTTGATTTTGCAAATGAGGACAAAGGCTCAAAGGATGCTAAGTTGCATGCCCCGAGCTGTTGCACTTTGATTGGAACCAGCTGCCTCAGTATTCATTCATATTCAGCAAATACATAGTGAGCTCCTCTCTACTGCCAGGCACTCTGCTAAGTGCCGAGAATACAAAGACAATGCTTAAATGAATTCAAAGAAAGGAGGGGGAAATAAATACATAAGCAGATCATTAAATACAATGGTTAAATTTGCTCTGAGGATGTGCATGGGATTTTCAGAGAGAATATGCACACAAGGAAAGAGGAATTACTGCTGGGAACAGGTGCCACTTGAACTCTGTCTAAAGGATGAGTAGGTGTTTAAGGGGTAAAAGGTAGAAAGGCTGTTCTAGGCACAGCCACTGCACATGCAAAGGCATGAGAACATGAGCATTCCATGTGGTCAATTTGAGAGAAGCTCATGGAGAACAGTGTAGGACTATAGAGGAAAGATACAGAAACCAGATAAAAAACGATCTTCGTAGCCTGTGCTCAGGGGTTTAAATTTTTATGCCGTGAGTAGCTAGGATCCACTGGAGTATGTTAATTGTGTGAGTGACAAGATCAGATTTGTTATTCAGAAAGCACACTCTGGCACAGGGCAGTGGGTGGAATAGAAAGTGGTTACCCTGGAGACAGGCAAACCCATTAGGAAGCTGTGACAATAATCCAAGAGAGAGAAAATGAGGGTAGCTGTTGGAAGAAGGAACAGATTCAAAGACACTTTAGGAGTGGAACTGATGGTCAGGAACTATTCATTGAGTATAAATGTGAGCCAAGAGGGAGAAGCTCGGAGATGTCAGGTTTCTGCTTGGATTTCTAGGTGGAAAGTAAATCATCCATCAGAATACTTGGGAAGCCGGCTGGTTAGGGGAAGAATACCCTGAGCTCACATGGGACTTGTTGAATTTGAAGCATCCCTGCGACTTCTACATGAAGGTATACATGGTAAATATACGGTACTTAGCACTCTGAACAGAAGTTATTATGAAAGAAGGAGATTTAGGAATAATCACGAAATGGTTTGGTATTCTCTGACACTACAAGATCTGGGTACCACCGCTTCCACCCAATTCATTTGCACCATGGCTGAAATAAGTACTAGCTCAAGCTTTGTTCTAAAGGACAAATTAGCATAGCAGCTCAGTAAACAATGTCTCTGGGTTTCTGGAAAGAAAGATGTTCAGTCACCATAAAGCCCAGAATTAATGAAAAGTCACAGAAATAATAGCTCCATTCTCTATTTGCTTTTGAACCTCAAATCACTAGTTGGCAACAAGGTAAGAATTTACAGAAACTGTTGAAAAGATTTTCTAGTAAACAGAGCAGCAAAGGAGTTTGTTTTAATATTGATTCTAAACTATATATGTGATTGCATTTTGAAACTGCTGGTTCATATATTTGACCTGAATTCCTTTTCTAATTGGAAAGTCAATTTTTTTAAATATAGGATATCATTTGTTGAAAAATTTTTACTAAGAATTAATTGCTTCTTATTATGTTTGTTTACCAGATCTAATTACAGGAATCAGATGTCCCATTCTTATATAATAGATATAATGTGTCCACATTTTAATCATAAGACAATATTTTTACTCAGTTGTAAACAAATTCAAGAACATAAATTTTAAAATATACAAAGAAAAATTAATTTTTTTTCAGCTGAGTCACTGATGACCATAATGACAGACCACAACATTACTGATATTAATGTCTGAAAAACCAGTAAAAGTTAATACTTTTTCTCCAAATGTTTCATCAACTCCATCTTTCTTCTTCTCATTCCCATGTGTCCTAATTTGAGTCATAGTGGGAAGAACAGAGGATTCACTTCCTACGACAGAAGTTTGTCATCCTAGTGAACGTCACACTTGAATTGCATTATGTTTTATCCTCTTACCCAATAATTCTGTTCTGAGGATTCAATGAATTAACAAATGTAGAATGATTAAATGCATAATGCAGCAACTATAACATAATAAATATTGTGTATACCTTCAGTGTGATTAGTATTAATTGCATATATCTCCATTTTTATCTGAAGAATCTCACATTTAGGGAAGTTACATTTTAACCCAAAGTGACACCACGAGTAGGACATGGGTCTAGATCTGTAAGCCACTTTTGCCTGTCAAGAGCTTCTCCTCTTTCCATCATTCTATACTGCCACTTAATAACAAATGACTTTAGTTCCCACTGGAAATATTATAATCTGAGAGAGAGACTACTGAAAAAGCTAGACTACTATAAAACCTAGTCTTCTGTCTCTTGAAGACAGATCTCAATTAGTCTTACTTAAGTCTTGCCTTAATTTTTTCACCTAGAAAATAGAGATGTAGGGCCATGCAGAGATGTATATATATATATATATATATATATATATATATATATATATATATATATATATATATATATATATATATATATATATATATATATATATATATATATATATATATATATATATATACATCTACATATATAGAGATGTATAGTCATGCAGGCCTGTAATTCTAGCACTTGGGAGGCTGAGGCAGGAGGGTTTGAGGCCAGCTTGGGCCACATAGTGAGTTCAAAACCAGCCTGAACCACAGAGTGAGACCCTATCTCAACAACAATGACAAAACCCTCAAAAAGCAAAAAAAAAAAAAAAAATTAAAATGCCATTATCTACTCTTCTTTGACAATGTATTGTTAAAATAGTATAATTTAATAAATTTCAGTATCTATGACATAGCTTTCATATATATTATCTCAGGTCTTCAGACTAAAGCTACTATGGCTAAATGGAAAGAATAGTGAACTTCCAGTTCCACAAACCTGGAGACAATACTTACATGAATGAAGTTTTTTCTGTTTCCTAAATATCCAACTGCAAGGTTGACTTAGATGTTTTCTTGTTCTCTTCAGAACCTTATAAGAAGAGTTTGTGTAAGAATTACTGATTTTCCTCAGGACTCAGATCTTCGGAATAAATGAAATGCTAAGACAGATCTTTGTCTCCTTATCCTTACCATTCTATCAAGGTACGCACCCGCTATGGTGGGCACAGACATATTAATGGTGCTTGGCATAAGTGATAATTTGGCACCTCAGATGGTTGTCTTGTTATTGGGTAGACTTAGAACCTTCACACCAGTAGCATCATAATTGCTAACCTGAGATTTAAGTGAAGCCAGTGACCTGCTAAAAGACTTGCTGATTTTTGCCCGTCATCAGTCAGCACTATGATTGGCAAAGTTGGCCCTGCCTATGCCTGGATTGCCTTCCTAAGATAAGTAGCATGTGCCATCTCTCTCTGGAATTGTCTGGCATTGCAGTAATAGCAGTAATCATACAATAGCCCAAAAGGTCATCTCTGGCTTGCACTAGTCCACATGGAGAAAGTGTAGTTTGGTATTAAGCACCTGGAAGTTTCCATCATAGCTGCAATAAAGAGAAAAGTCCACAAGTCACCTGTCATATCACTGCATCCTACAGAAATATCATTTAATATTCACACAGAATGAGAAGTTACAAAACTTCTGATTCCACAAAAGCAGAGCCTCAACAACCAAATTAGTGTGTTACAGATTATCTGGCTTAATGACCTTAGTCACAAACAAATTTACCACCAATTATGTAGGCAGAGGAAAAAATGAAGTTAGAAATGCTACTGGTCATTTTGGTTTGGAAGTAAATGGTTATTTGACATGCACTACATAGACAAGAGGCACTATGCGTTTACTGAAGGCCAGCTGATCTGCATTTCGCTAATACTGTTTTCTCCCATTTCCACTCTGAAAATCTGTTTGTTCCAGTTCCTCTGAATCATCTCCACCAGTGTGGGGTTTTGGTTAGATGATAGTGAAAGTTCAAGATTGAGTCATTCATACTCAAATGGATGTACCTTAAGAACATTCTCATAAGCGAAATAAACAGGTCACAGATGTGTAAATATCGTATCTTTTCTCTGGTATGAGAAAATGAAGTTGTAAGTGAGTTGTAGTATGTGTAGTTGATATCATGAAATAGAAGACATTTAGAAGGGAAGAGAGTGTAGGGGTAAATAATGAGGGGAAATGAATGTGGTGATAATAATAATAAAAAGGAAACAAAGATTATGTATTTAGGGGGTGGGGGTTGTAGGGTGAGGGAAAAGGGGAAAAATGAGAATCAAGTCGTGTCATATTCTGGTACAAACCCCCCATGTTGAATGCGATGATGATGTGTATTCATAATGTACCAATAAAGATTAAATTTTTTAAAAAGAGACAGAGAGAGAGAGTTTTGAAGCAATTAATGTGCCCTCTACTGGATTTGCTTCCAACGGGGAACAACACAATCATTTTAGACAACAAATTGGACGATTTCCACAGTGAAAGCTTCTTTCTGTGACATGACTGCACCAGCTTATAGGCCTTCTCCACCTCCACCCTGCACTCGAAGTTCTGACTGCAGGGAAGATAATAGGGAGGAGTTAGATGGTCCAGGGAGTTTGATCTTCCAGAATAAAGAACAGAAGTGTGACTCACTTCCTAAGAAAGACCTCCGCTGTTTGGTGTGGCTCTGAGGATGTGAATTTCCTGAGTGACCTGATGAACAAGTCTCACCACTTTGGAGTATCAGCATATGTAACCAGAATGTAAATCCTCCTTCATTTCCAAGATAAACTGACAGTAAGACAGACTGCAACTCTGCAGACTATAAAATGCCTAGAGACATCCTTCAACCTCTTGTTCCTCTTCTCTTCTGTCTCTCCTTCTCCTTCTTCTTTTCTTGTTTAACTTTTTGGCTTTCTTTTTTAAGATTGTCCTGATGTCAGTACAACCTGAACTCACCTAGGCAAAGAATAGGTTAAAAAGGCAATGTGAGCTACCATGGAGGACCCAGAATGGAAAACTTAATAAGGACAGAATCACTTAATAATTTAAAAAAGAACTCACATCAGCCAAGATGGAGTATGAACATATTGCTCCTACATGGGAGCATATGATATTGGCAGCCAAAGTTTTGCTTTCTGGTTGATGCATTGAAGAGATTAGTGAATTAAAGAAATAATCACAAATGGATCTTAGGTCCATGTGAAAACATCACAATTCATTTATTTCCACATCATAGATAAATCATCTCCTTTAGTATTGAGACATCCCTAAAGTATTTACAGTACATTTATTTAAAGTACATTACTACTTTGTAACGTATTTTTTTTAAAAAAAATTTTTTAAGGTTTTTTGAGACAAGGTCTTGCTTTGTGGTTCAGGCTGGCCCTGAGCTCAGCCTCAAACTCACATCACAGCAATCCTCCTGCCTCTGCCTCTCAAGTGCTGGGATTACAGGCGTGAGCCACCACGCCCGGCACTGTGGTGTGTGGTACTGATTGCTGCTGGGGTGAGTCTCCACACCCAGTATTGTATGTGGCACCGGGGATCGAACCTGGGTCCTTGCGCTTGCAAAACAGGTGCTGGAACCACTGAGCTATATTCCCAGCCCTGTAATGTAAATTTTAAGGATTATGAATTTTAGGGAAAGAAGATACTGACCCACTGAAACAGTGAAGTGTTTTCAGCAGTGATAAAGATTTTAAATGTAGCAAAGAAGAAACTAGCTCAAAGTTGTTGGTCTAACTGTGAAGCAGGGCACGTCCCGCTGAAGTTTTAACCTCGCCCTCCGGAGCTCTCCACTCTCACCCTTTGCCACAGCAGTTCACCGACTGCGGCACTCTGAAAGGACTCTACAGATCGGATGAAACCCAAAAATGATTAGCAGTTCAGCCCTCCCCCCAAACAGTTTTTACCTTGATAATCCTTCCAAAAACCTTGTATGTGATAAAGTCAGATACTGAACGAATAACCTCACATACACCACGTGAAAATGGTGAAAGTCTGACTAATCTTGTTTTAAAACTAAATGTTCAAAATTATCTCATTATATGTATTTTTAGTTAATAGTGCATTGAACGAATGTCTGATATAAGATCAACAGAACTGAAATGTATTTTATTGTTAACATCTTAACAGGCTGGAATCATCGTCTGCTTCTGGTTATGAGACAGTACTGTAGTAGATTGCATCAGACTCATTCTCAAAAAAAAAAAAAATCTGAACTAAAATAAAATAAAATAAAATAAATCAAACACCTACTTGAAAGATACAGGAAGAAATCAATGAAACCAGGACTGGAAGATTCCAGATTCTGAGTCCTCCAGGATTCAGGCCAAATCCGAAAGAGAAGGGCGGGGCTTTGAGGTGCGCCTCTCAAGCCCTGAGGGGGTAGGTTGGTTTCTGGCACGGAGCACAGAAGGAAAACAGAAAACAGCAACGTAGAGTTTGTTCCATTCTCACTGCAGAGATACAAATCAGAGTTTGAATTGAGGAAATTAGAAAATATTTGAGCAATGTAGGAGGAATGCTTAGAGGAGAATTTTTAAACCATGAATACTTTACTCAAGTAGGAGGAGAGCTAAACAGCAATAGTCTAGGTATCTACCTCGAAAACTGGGGAGTAAAAGAACACATTGCACATAAACAGAAAAAACGTGATCATTATTGTTTTTTTAAAAAAAATAGTATTTCATGAAATAAAATATTCAACTGCAAAAGTAAAGCCAAAAGTTATTTTAAAAAAAACTGATATAATTTACAAATCCTTAGCAATATTGCTTAAATAAAGATAAGAGGAAAAATATCAAAAACAAATCATTTATAGCATAAATAAAAAGTGAATATTACACACATTAAAATATAACATATCCATTAAGTTCATAACACATAAATTCTTTAACAAAACATGTTAACGAACTAATACAAGCAAAGAAATAAAAAATCTAAGTGATCTATTATCTTGAATGACACTGAATTCACAATTTAAAATATGTCTTCAAGGAAGAGTCTGGGTCCAAATTCCTCAAAAAGGAATCATTTCAAATATTTTAGAAAGAAAGAACTTTAATTCTGCACAAATTAGTTTAGAGTATAGCAAAGAGAGACTACTTCCCAATTCATTTTGACTATGATTATGTCGACTCAAACACCTAACTATAAAAAATATTACAGATAAATCTCTCTCTCTCTTTTTTTTTTTTTTTTTTGAGACAGGGTCTCGCTTTATAGTTCAGGCGTGCCCTGAGCTCACTATGTAGCCTAGACAATCTTGGAACTCACAGCAATCCTCCTGCCTCTGCCTCCTGAGTTCTGGAATTACAGGCGTGAGCCACCACACCCAGCACTGTAGTATGTGGTACTGATTACTGGTGGGCATAAATCACCACACCCCTAGCATTGTTGTATATGGTTACCAGGCAGTGAACCTGAGCCCTTGATCTTGCAAGGCAGGCACTGGAACCACTGAGCTAAATCCCCGACCCACAGATAAATCTGTTATGTGGTCAGAGACACAAACATATTAAGTAAAACATTAGTAAATGTAATAATATGATAAAAACTAATGTATTCCCACAAAACTGGCCTCATATAATGAAAAAAAAGTTGATTTACTATTCAAAAATCACCACTGTAATTCTGTTTATTAGTAGTTAGTCATTCAAGCATTTCAATAAATACAAAAGAAAAAGAAACCATAGCTATTTATGATGGAAATGAACTAAAAGGTCAACTTTCTCTTAGCAAATCTGAAAGAAAAAAATTAACAAAGAATACCTTCAATGAAAATGTATAGTAAACTTAGTGATGAAATGTGAGAAATTTTTCCTCATACATAACGTGTAACATTTGTGCTCAGACATAATGCCAATAAATAACTAGAAAATAAAATTTAAAATCAATAAATATTACAACAATAGCAGAAACTAAATATACAGGGTGTCTAACAATTATATATGAAAAGGAAACTTAAATTAATGTAGGATATACTGCATGTATGAAGCAGATTGTTTGGTAATGCAGCAAAGCAATTTCTCCCAAAATTTATGTATGCTTCACATGTACATATTATATTTGAGTCCACATCAGTGGATTATGCTTCACAAACATGATTTTGTTTTTGTTGCTGTTTTTTATGGTTTATGGTTTTTTATGGTTTATGGTAGACCATTAACAAGTCTCTAATTCCATTTTTCCAATAGTTCAGATGATTGCATCTTTTAGCACAATAAAACAATAAAGTTTTAAAATTAAAGTATGTACATTGTCTTTTTTTATAGGTAAAATTTTTGTATTGATGCACGTTTGCAGTATATGATGATTACATTCATTGTAGTGAACTGGTACATATCTGTAACACATTTTACTTCTTTTTTTTTTCCTTCCCTCTGTGCTCTATTATTTTGTCAGCATTAGGTTCCTATATTTCTTATAAGATCTTATGAATGTAATTATCACACGGAGTTGTAGGGAAGGCAAGGAATGGAAAAAAATGAGAATCAAGATGTGTCATATACTGGTACAAAGCCTCAATGTTGAATGTGATCATAATGTATATATAAAATGTACAATAAAATCAATTTTAAAATAAATTTAATTAACATATATACAAATTGAAAGCCAAATTAATACACCAAAGAAAATATAAAACACATAAGATAGCTGTACTAAGTCAAAATGTTACTGTACACTGAGTAGGCCACAGCGCAGTGTGAGTATAACTTTTGTGTTGACTGGGAAAGTTTTAAATGTGTGCACCTCACTTTTTTGTGATATTTCTTTTATTCCAGTGGTCCAGGAACTCAACTCATGCATCTCTGAGGTACTTGTATTCCTACCCAGAATTTAGCAGATATCTCTCTGGAGTTAAAGAAATTAGTTTATTTATTTTTGCTTTATTGGGTTTATTGGTATGAAGTAGAAGGATAAAAGGCCAAAAATGGCTATAATACTTTGAGGGAGAGAAATGTAGGAGACTACTGCAATAGCAGATATTAAAATGTATTTATAGCCACTGTAATTCAAAGTGTATCATGGGTTAAAGGACAGACAATAAATTAATTGAAAAAATGTTCCAGAAGCAAACCCACGTATATACAAATACTTCATTTATGACAAAGATGTCATCACAAACAGTTGAGATATTTCCTTTCTCCTCTCCTTCCGCACCTCTTCGTAAGTGGTGCTGTATGAAGTGTACATCCTTAAAAGGGAAAAAGATAAAAGAAACCAAGCCCCACCTTACTATTTTACACCATATCCAAAAATCAATTCCACATGGAACAGATATCAGTATAAAAAATAAAACAATATGTATTCAGAAAATAATATGTTGCTTAACTTAGAATTAACAAAGACTTAAAAATAGTACACAAAGACAGTAGGAGAAAATAATAGATGAATAAAATTTCATTGATTTAAGGACAGCTGAGCCATCATGCTTGCCCTTTCTATATACTAGAAGACAACAGTCAATGTTGCTTCATTTTGTTTATTTGTTTGTTTTGAGACAACTCATTATATAGTTCAGAATGGCCTCAAACTCGTGGAGATCCTCCTGCCTCAGCTTTCCAAGTACTGGGATTACTGGCATGCATCACTATGCCTGGCTGTGATTTCACATAAAATATCTAACTTCAAGAGTTTGAGACTGTTCCAACTTTCATAAATCAATATGTAGATAAATTGACCATTGATTATTATCAGAATCCTTGTATTCTAAAAAGCTTCAAAGCATTAACCTTCTCAACAATAGGAAATTCATTCGTAGCATTCCAAGAGGTTAGAAATCAGTCAGTCCTGTTTAAAATGATTCACTGGTGGATCAGGAACTGCATTTGTTTCTCAGAAAGTATTTCATATAACCAGAAAGGGAAAAAAATCAATCAAAAAGTCTGGAACACCTGATTTTCTTCCTTCCAGTTGGGCTTTGCTGAAGCACAGTGTTGAGAGACACTATATCAAGGAGGCTCCAGGAAGCCCTTATTACACGTCCAGGTAAAAGACAAGTAAGCAAGTGCAACAGAGATTCTATTGCAGTCAGAGAGCTGCAGCCACAGAACTGCATTCGAATCTGTGATCAAAGTTAAAAATCTCAGACACACCGTAACCTACTAATAACATGTTACTGTTATTAAACTTTCAGCCCTTGGAGATTTGGAGCATGAATCCAAGAGGAAGGTCTCCCTGGCTAGGAGCGACAACCCCATGATTAGACAACGACTTCATATAAAAATCAACCTTTTCTCTTTTTTTTCTCATACCAGAGAAAAGATGCGATATGTACCTATCTGTGACCTATTTATTTCACTTATGAGGATATCCTCAAGGTATGTCCATTTAAGTATAAATGATTCAAACATCATTTTTTTATGGCAAAGTGAGAAAATAAAGATGTAAATGAGTCCTAGAGTTAGATGTTATATATTGTGAAATAGAAAATGTTCAATGTAAAATAGGGTGAAGGGGGAAAAATAATGAGATTGTAACAAAAAAGTAAGGAAACAAATTTTATGTATATGGGAGGGTAGGGTGGGTAGGGCTATGGGGAAAAAATGAGAATTAAGTTGTGTCTTATACTGGTACAAATCCCCATTATGGATTGCAATCATGATGCATGTATGTAATGTACCAATAAAGATTAAAAAATTTAAAAAATCTTCAAGCCACAGGGAGACAAAAAAGAAAAATCAACCTTTTCTCCCACACTTGGCAAGAGGAAAAATCGCCCCCTCCACAATGTGGTTCCTGGGCACAGCGAAGGACAGTGTGAAGGCTTGGGGTGTGCTATGCTTTTCATGCAAAGTTAAACAGGAGACACTCTCCTACAAGGACTCTAACTGGGCTTTTACTGCTGAATGTGGTAGTTTGCTGATTCACAGCTGTGATTTTTCAAATTACATTCCCTTTTCTGTTCCTAGTTTTGTGTTCCCTGGACTGCCCAGAAAGGAAATACTGTGTTTTTTGTAAAATGTCCCAGTAAGCTTTCAAATTAGGCCAATCAGAAATGATGCATACGCACAAAATAGTCTAGCCTGCTTTAGTTTAATTAATTAATACAGAAAGTAATGCTGGTGATTTAGAGTATTTCTTAGGAAGAATAAGAGAATACCACTGCATGAAAAATGTAAAAACAAGTTTCAGCTGTGTGCTATTCCATCCTGCTTTATCTAACCACTTTATCTGCATGGATTTCTTCTAGGAGATAAATCTATCAACCAGACTATTTTTCAGTGACTTGAAGCCTGTAACATTAGGTTCTGTATAAAAATTGCAGATGAATTTTTCTTTCTTGATTTTTTCTAAATTGTAAAAGGGCTTACAAAGCATAACAATATAGATATTATACTCACCCCAGGAACACAAAATAATGGCAAAAACACCTTTTCCTTGGTAAATCAAAACACTTATCTCCTGCTACATTCTTCTAAAAATGGCAAAGCACATGACTTTGTTTTATCTCAGGGAAACAAAATATAGATTTAATTATCACATTTCACAGTATAGTTAGCTATTTACTATTTAAGGAATGTATTTCCAAAATCAATATCTACTCCTATTTAGGTTTCTTGGGAGACAAGAATGAAATTAAATATGAGACAATATAACCGGTAATGAACAGTAGGAAAGGGATATTTATACTTTTCCTTTGGCAGTGTGGCAGTCCATCCTGTGAAATAGTAATGAAGCCAGAGGACTGATGATAACCATCATCTGCTTTTATGTGTTAGTGAACCATTACCTCAAAGGGTAGAAACCACTCCGGAGGGGCAGTGGCTGAGCAGAGGCAAAGTAACCTTATACATAATTTAGTGACAGGATGCTGCAGAACAAACTTCACGAAAACCTGGAAAGTGAAGAGTCGGTGCTATGTGATACAGAATCAGTACTTATCTTAGTTCAAATTGTAGGACAAGCATAGCGAGGCATCAGCAAATCCTTATATTTTTATTTATTCTATAATATATAGAATAATTGGACTTTACTACAATCCTCAATTGCAAATGCTTAGACTTCAGAGTTTCTGACTTTTCCATGGTGCAAAAACAACCTGCATTCAACAGAGATCAGACTTTGGAGTTTGAATTTTGATCTTTTCCTGAGTTGGCAGTGCTGGGTAGTAAAGGTGAGCGATAGCTCTGTCAGCCACATGATCTCAAGGGCAACCTGCGAATATGCCACACTGTGCTGTGTAGCTAATTGGAAGCTAAGAGTTTTGTAGGTTTAGCAGTGTGCAGGGAATTTTTGACTCACTATAGTTTTATTCTAAGATAGGTTTATCAAGGCATAATCACACTACAAATGAAAGTGTGTTTGTACTGTGAAATCTTTACAGACTTGAATATTGGTTTATTACACATCTGAATATTCTTACTTTTCTTACACACCTTTCCATAAACTCAAAAAATAAAAGCGCTTCCTGCTTTTTAAAGGATCTTCTACCACACTTTGAGTGTTGTTTTCTAATACTTCTTTTAACCTCATGTCCTCCTTTGTACTGATTCTTTGAGTCTCTTGCCTCAAATATTTTAATGGCCTCACTTGCCCTGAATCTAGTCCTTTCTCCTAACTTCTCACTCAGATAACTTCTAGATTCCTTTGTCAAATGAATTTTTCATTATGTGGCTCTTGTTGGTTTTAGGATAAAATCTTGGTTCAGATGTAATTTCAGAGGAAGTCCACAGTGACCAAGTGCAAAAAGGGAAGTCTGGCCTAGTGAATGCACATTTAATTTTCCACTCACTCTGGCACACTGACTGGCATGCTGGCTAATCCCCATCTTTCTCAATATGTAAAGTTCAGTTTGATCATCTTGTCTTAGATTTAGAGGCTCTAGACCCTAAAGGTTGCTCAGTATTTCTGGCTCTCATGTGTCTCTACTCTAGTCTAAGAGAACACATTTCCCTGGAAAAATGACTTTGAGGTAAGCCAAGAACATAGGTTCCATTGTAACTGGTAAACATCAGTTAAAACAAGTAACCCCCTGGGGAAAGAGTTAACACAGCCTGTTTGGACCAGCTGAAAATAGAGATCTAAAACTGAGCAGTATATCAATAGAAGTCCCACATTTCCTATGTGGTTGATCCTACAGTGAGGAGTTCAAGATTCTGTAGCCCCTGGGAGTCAATGTCTTCATTCAGCGAATGTGGCCATGGTTGGGATATTCCTTTTGCATATACCTCTGAGGCTCTAGTGCAGATTCCTCATTCTGAATTTAGAAATTACAAAACTGGGCAAGTGTCTTTCCATCGACATACACTACCCTTATCATCTCAGCCCACAGCAGGAAGTTAAACTATTTCCCTTAATGATATCAAATGAATGTAGTGAACCGCAAAAGTGGGTATGACACAGCATGAGAAATTAAATTGATGTTTAAAAAAATCATGTATTTCATACAGCAGTCATCGTAAGGCTGAGAGGAAAGGGATATTGAATCTATGAAAGATCTTAAATTGTGTAAATATAGTTTTGTTTGCTGTATAGAGCCAAATATTCCCTATTAATGAAACATTTCTTTGCCACATTCCCGTAAATAAAGCTTCTGACAGTATTTTCTGCATGAAATGAGCCACATCAGTTTTTGTACTACAGCTCTTTTGTCTTGTAGCCTGAGGAGATTTTCATATTCCACAAGAGATTTTGTTTAGGAACTAGCCTCTTAATAATACATCTTTCTGAATATTGTAGCAACTTTATAGAACTCTTGGGGTACAAAGTCACACTGAAGTCTCTTCAAGCTGCAGAAAAATGGACATAAAACTCAGAACTATTACCAAAACCTGAAGAATCTATAAAAGAAACTTGCATCATACAGAACCTTTTTTTACGTCATATGCGGGTTTCTTTTAAGCTAATAACTTCTTTTGTTTACTTTACTTTAATATAAAAAATTTAAAAATTGAAATTAAAAAAAAACTCAAAACAAACCTGCAGTCCTTGGTAGCAATTTCCTGACAAGAAGACTTGAAAACCCCGGAGGTACTCGTTTTGACATGAAAATACTCTGTCAGAATGTGAACTCTTATCCAATACGTGGATAGATCCTGTTTCTCCTACTGCTTTTTGGCAAGACTTCACAAGGAACTCGTTCGCATCAATGTGGTCCCTTAAAAATGAAGAAAAACTAATGCAATTGAGGCAGTAGAGCTGCCTGGCAAATGGAAAAAATGTTCTTTTGCTTTTGCTTAAAAAAAAAAAAAACTTTAAAAATGTGTTTGACATCCTCTGTGTGTGCGGGCACAGACTACTTGCAAGAGATCTAGCTTGGACTTGTTGCCTCTAGAGTTCCTGTAATGTGCTCGCCCCTCCTCTCTGACAGTAACTTGTTTTCCTTGATGGCAGCAGCAGCTCTTTGGAATGAAGATGCTGACATTAACACTCATCTCTGGGTCTTCTAACAATGTCTTCCTATCTTAAGAAGGCAAGATTGTCAAGCCACCTAAGCACAGAAATCACAAAATAGACTCAGAATTTTTTTTTTTTACCTTTGCTAGTGAAAATACTTTATTACTGCTATTATTACTGTTGTTGTTGTTATTATTTTGCAATGCTGAGGATTAAACCTAGGGTCTCACACTTTGGGCAATTCCTCAACCACTGAAGTGCAATGCTAGCCCTAAATTTTTTATCACATTTTTTAAACCGATACCAAAATCATAAAATTGTACATATTTGTGGGATACCCCGTGATAGTTTGAGCTGGGCCTGGCAGGGTGATTTATACCTGTAATCCCAGGCCTGCAGAAGTGAGGGAGAAGGATCATCATGAGTTTAAGGCTAGTTTGAACTCTTTAGTGAGACCCTGTGTTGAAAAACCAAAATAAAAACATCTGTCTGAAAGCAAGTTAAGTCACAAAGAGAGAATGTGATCTAATCACACCCCCTTGCAAATATGTTTGCTAAGGTCATATGTAGATAAGACTTACTACACTAAAATTGAAAGGAAAGATGGAGAACAAAATGCATAAAAGTTTATCGCTATATTTTAAATACTTATTTCTGTTGAATTTAACAGAAGCTGATGTAGCATCATTTCGATAGTTACAGGCAATCTAGAATAAAATTCTAGCTTATATCAATATGAAAATAAAATACTAATCATTGAAAATTCATGTTGGAAAAGACAAATATGAGCATAAACTGGGTATCCATCTTGCTGAGACTGGATAACAACTGGAAATTTGCATGTCCTGTTTGCCTTAATATTCAAAAGTTTCTGTCCCTGCATTCTTCCTTAAAGAAACTCAACAGTGGACAAACACGGTAGCATCACTTTGGGGCAGATATCCGAAGTGCACACAAACTCCTTGATGTAATCTCTGCTTTCCCTAGCAACCTGTGTCCTCTGCCCTGTCACCACTTGGGCAGGCAATTTGTTTAGCAGAGTAGAGCTTGTGTGGTTCTACGGTTCTTTTGATATACATACATACATATATACATGCATGCATGCATACATGTATATGTGTATGTATATATATGTATGTGTATATGTGTATATATGTGTATATGTGTATATGTGTGTGTATATATATATGTATATATGTATATGTGTATATATATATATGTGTGTGTGTATATATTTATATATATGTGTGTGTGTGTGTGTGTGAAAAATTTAATAATCAGACCATAAGATGTATGAGCTATGCCTAAAGAAGAAAAACTCTAAAGGATTTGAAAAAGTATGGGTTTCATGATCACTGAGATTCCTGACAACATGAGGGCCACTGAAATCAACAGTACTGATCAGCACGGAGAGGGAAAGTCCATCCAACCGCAGGTGCCCTGGCCAGAAAAGAGAAACTCTAAGATAGACTCAAGATTCATGAATTCTCTTCTGAGCATAATGGTACAGCTCATGGTGGTACAAATGCACTCTGATCCAAGGCCCAGGGAAGATTTCCTACAAGCTTTTATGTAATGGGTTAAAAAGTGAAATAACCGACTGGCTTTGGGGGTAAGAAGACATTTTGAAAGAACACATTTAATGTCCAGAGCTTATGGAGTGAAGTGACAAAGGCAAGAATAGAGGAGTGACAACAAGCTCCACACTTCTGATATCTGCAGAAATGCTACACTTTACTAGTGATGTAGAAACCAGTCACAGAGGCAGCTGGATGACACTCACCAAGTGTGGAGAGAATGAGCCCTAACCACATATATCTCTATTCTGAGTATCACTATTGGCCAATGGTAGATGGGCCCTCGGGGAAAGAATGGCTTTGGAGAAGGGATTAGCATGGAGAAGACACAAGTAACCACAACTGTGGGGAAGAGTAATCCTACTGCATCTGATACTTAAATAGGATGAGTAAGCTTTTGTATTTTACTTCTGATCCAAAACAATGAGGTTAAGCAAGAAAGGATGATGAGAGAAAATATTTAGCATCCTGAGACCACACACTTGAGAGTATTAAAGTATAGTTTACTCAGAAAAGTTAATAACACTAAAATTTGCTTTGTATAGCTATAATAATGACGAATTTATTCTTGGTTATATTTTCTAGATATCCAACATTATTTTCAAAGTGAGTTTCATTTTTTGTAGTTTTACCTCATTTGGCAAATTCAACATGTGAAGCACTAAACAGGTGAACTTTCACGACGGTTTTAAGCATCGGAAATCTGGAACTGTCTATGGCCATACCACCCTGAATGTGCTCGATCTCATCTGAATTCTGTAACTGAATTCACCATCTTTTTCCCAAGATCATCTTTTTTCCTCTTATTCCTTGAATGAAGGTTGTCAACACTATGAACTCAACAGCTTAAACCAGAGGTAATTCTTGATTCTTATTTCTTCATTTATTCAACTGGTTCATGAATTCATTGCCTTTTAATCAACAAATATTTGATAGTACTATCTATTGGATGTTCAGGGCTATGATTAATAACTTCAGCTGTAGTTTTGCAACTAGGGAACTTTCTACTTCATGCTGGCTACCAAGAACTTTTGATTTTTAGCTTCATTAATACTGCCTCAGTCTGCCAACTTCATTCCCTGTCTATTCCTACTACCTGCATGTAGAGCAATGTTTTACAACACTGGTACCACTGGACTATTGGACTGAATAATTCCTTCTCATGTGGAGTTGTCTTTCATATTGTAGGGTATTTTGCAGCATCCTTGGAATCTGTACTATGGACACCAGTGTCATCCACTCCCATTCTGACAACTGAAAATGTCTCCAAACATTGCCAGATGGACCCTACGTGAAGCAAAACTGGATCCACTGTAGCTCCACTGAGGAGCATTAATTTGGGGCCAGCATCCTGTACTGCAGAGTTACAAAAATAAACCTGTAACTTCCTTCTCCCTTTTACATCTTGTCGCACACTTGATGGCATATGCATTTGGTAAACCGTTCCTCAGCATAATCCCTCCCAATCCTAACATGCGACTGTGCAGTGTATATTTAGCCTATTCTACAAACAAGGAATTGAAGGTTTCAGAAGTGATGTATGCACTATCCAAGGTAATTGGAAGCCAGAGTTCACAACCAGAATCTAACTAAGTTTTAAGAAACAATAAAAATTATTTTTCAATAATATTGAAATAATAATATTGTTTATTCTAATATTTCAAATATTATTCTAATATTTCAAATATTCTAATATTTCAAAACAAATACATTTTTCTCAAGTAAACTCATTGGATGGCTGCCTATGTAAAAGAAAGCAGAGTTTTCAGGCTCTCTCAGAGATCACTTTTCCCACCTACCTTTGTCAGCTCTCCCCTTACTTTCTGTACTGCTACTGCCCTTCATGTTTTTCCTCAAACATCTGTTTTCATTCTGGATTCTAGGGTTTCCCTAATTTTTTCACCTGCCCTGGAAATCCAGAAGTTTAATTCCTTTTGACCTTTAGGCCTTAGATTAGCATTACCTTTCAAGAAGGCTTCCCTGCACCCTCTTTCTCTGTCATCAGCAGTCTCTCTGACATTTGATGACTCACACGTATCACTATCATATCCTTCAGCACACCCCAACCTTGTGCTGCATGTCCCAGTTTGGCCTCATTTTTAAGGCCTCTAGCGTGTAACTCGTCGTGTGACTTTAAGAAAATCATGGGTCCATTCCATCCTCTTTTTCACTCAGGAAATTGAGATGATAATGTTGGATGCTTCCTTGTGTTGTGGAGTTTAAAGGAATTATATGTTTAGACAAGCACTGGAGCAATTTTGAATATTATGCATGCATTATTAGTTATTTTAATTTGAAATCCAAAATACAGCAAACTCCTAGCACATGCGATAACTTTTTAATGTAGTTCTTTAGTTGAATTTCAATTATCCAGCAAGCTTAATTCTATATCCCTACCTGGAAAAGAAAGCTAGTAAGCTCAGCCAAGATTCACCGTTGGCTTAGATTCCCAATAATGGGAAAGTTTGTCATTTCTTATGCCATAGAGTGAGTCCAGAAAGATGAAAGAATCTTCTAAAGCTGCTAGAAACCAAGTAAATCATCTCCAGTGCTATTACCATCAAGAAAAACTTCTCCATGTTTTTGTTTTGATCTCTTTTTTTATTCCTCTCATTCTTCTTCTTTATGGGGTAAGTCATTCTTTTTCTCTTTTAGTTTTAATTTCTTTCTTCTTTTCTGCCCTTCTTTTAATAAAGAGACCTTTTGGTGGCTCCCTTCAAAAAATCAAGTCATTAAGTATCAATCAGAGCAAATATTTAAAACCTGATTACTACTATTATCAAAACATTTTCCACTCCAAACTCAAAGAAGAAAAATGTGAAACTATTACAGTAGGTAAAAACATCACACTTCTCATCAAGTTACTTGGAAGGGAAACTGGCTTGGGGACAGTACCTAGGATGGCCTCGTCAGAAAAATGTTTGCAAGTACAGGAGTGGGATACTTTGATATCTTCCTTCACTTTCAGAGTCACAAAAGATAAGTTAGCAAGAAAAATAAAATAAAATTATTTTAGTCAAAGTTTTACACAAGACAGGAGCATTCAGAAATGAAGACACAGAGGCCCAGGGTAAACAATTTTTATGTGCAAAGTTTGATGAAGAATGGATAGCTGTGTAGAAATGAGACGGGACAAAAGCTACCCTCTCAACGTAGCAGATTGCGGAAGGTCTACCTGTCCGGATTCTTCCTGACCCCTCCACTTCACATTCCTAACCTTCAGGTATGGGGCAGAACCTTCCACAACAGGGTTCTCACCACCTGCCGTCAAATAAGGTAAGGCAGAGAATTTCTTTATGGTCAGGTTCTACACAGAAAAGTGAGGGAAGATTAGAATAATAATCTAGAGAACTAGGTTTTATGATTTGCTTTGAGGAATAGGGATTTTAGTTTCTCCAACTTTAATGAAAAGGAAGATGAAGTCTGGATTTTATAACCTGCTTTGGGGGAGAAAGAAGATGAAAGACAAAAGGACTGAGAAAGCCAGAGAGAGTCTGACTGCAACGATGCGTCCACAAGCTGGAAAATAACGCAGACTTGAAATCAGATAAAATGCACCATATTCCTCACAATAAGGAATGATTTTCTTGAGAGTTAGAGAAATGCAGAGCATATTGGTACTAACGATTTCACAAATGAAGATTTCTTCCTTCATCATGTAACAGAGTGTTGAACCAAATCCCTTATGGACATTGTATTAGTTTTTTTTTGTTTTTTGTTTTTTGTTTTTTTAAATCTATAAAATAACTTGAGTTTAGCTAGTAGGTAGATAACTATGAATTCATTTATCTTTCTTGATGATATAAACTCTGTAATAAGATTAAGACCAAATATAAAGTCCAAGCATATTCATGTACTGGAATTTCAAAGTATGTGTTTTTTTTTTTTTTTAATCATGTTAAAATTTAAACTTCACTTTGATAGCATGAGTTGAGGACTTTAGAGGTCCCTTATACAGGAGCGAGGCACTGGTGTCCTGATGTTTTCTGCCTTGTGAAGACATAGCCTCAATCCCTTCTGTAACACTGCAAATCAGTTAATTTGTTACTTTGTGTTTATATAAACCAAATATTGCTATGTTTTGAAACCTGGGATCACACTGCAACAGCAATTACTACTATTACTGATGTTAATTTTAATTAATGAAGAAAGAGGTAAAAGTGTGAATTGAATTTCAGCGATGAGATTATGAATGTCTCAGACTTTCCCTGGCTTCATATGCCTTGGATACACATAAATGAAGATCCAGGCAGTCTCTCAACAAATAATTACCAAGTACTACAATGTATTATAACAAATCACTATAACAGGTCCTGGGGGTAAAAGTAAAATGGAATTTTTTTCTTCCCTTTGCATGACTTATACTCTCTCAGGAAAGACTGATGGTCATACAAAGAAAGTTTGTAGTTTCATGGAATCTCAAGACAAATTTCTCAGAGGGAAAAACATTTGAAGTGATGTCAAAAGATAAATAGGACTTGAGTAGTAAAGTTTAAGAGGGAGAAGGCCCAGAGAAGGGGAACAAGACACAAGAAGATCAAGGAGTAAGAGACAAGATGGACTCTTAAAGAAACCGGAAAGAGTCCACACAAAAACCGTGCACAGCGCTGGAGATGAAGCAGGAGACGCAAGTAGGTGTTGACCTGTACACAAGGGTGTGTGGGCTACAGTATAAAAAATGAATTCGTGAGGATTATGAATGGAGGCAGAGACTTAAATTATGAGGCATTGTGGGACTGAGTGTCGGTGATGGAACTGATGAGGAAGTAACAGTAATGCTGCAAAGATGAACAAAACTGAAGCACAGTTATTTCACTCACTATTTATTGACCTAATAATAGAGAAAGCAGGGAGGGAGAAGACAGAGCCTCTAGGTTCCTAGCTGTCAGTCACTAGCATAGAAACACTGCAAAGCCACAGTATTAATTTCTGAAATGTTTATTTTAATGTTCTTAGATGCCTCTAAGGAAATCTATCCAGTGAGAAGTTGATGATGTGGCCCCAGTTATCTCAAAAGAAGCAAGACATAAAAATAGAGATTTGGGAGATACTTCAAAAGTTTTTAAATAAAATCCACATTTTCTTTTTTGTTTCACATTTTCCTTTTTATCACAGGCACAGAAGAGAGTACATGCCCTTCTATCTTTTCCAGTTGAATGGTGCTGTACATTTAAAATATGATCAGTGGAATGTGAGAAAAAATATTCTTTTTAGGGACCAGAAGTGCAACCCACCAAAATGTGTACTGTGTCATCATCTTCTTGCCCTGATCCTTCCCTCTTTATCAAATTTTGAACATGGTGAGATGAGACCTTTATTATCCTGAGTTACCAAATGATGAAAGAGGTACTATTTGAGAAATTTGCTAAGCAATGTCTAGACTTCATTATAAACGAAAAAGTATATATTTAGGGAGTGAATTTGCTACAGCAATAAATTACCTTACAAATTCAGGAACTTTCAAAGGGGAATTGGATAAAGAATAAAGACCTGATATTGTAGAAAAAGCCAGAGAGATAGTTGTCTTGGCATCCCATCACTGCATTAAAAATTATCATAAGGTGAAAGGAGACAATGTTGAGATTGTAACAAAAAAGTAAGGAAACAAATTTTATATATATGGGGGGGTGGTAGGGTGGGTGGGGCTATGGGAAAAAATGAGAATTAAGTTGTGTCTTATACTGGTACAAATCCCCATTATGGAGTGCAATCATGATGTGTATATTTAATGTACCAATAAAGATAATAAAAAATAAAAAATTATCATAAACTTGGTGGATTTACACAATATATAAATTTACAGTTATGGAGATCAGCAAAGCTCTATTGCTCCAGGGATAGGTGAATCTTTATCTCTGCCTTTTCTGGCTTTTAAAAGCTGCCTACATCACTCTGCATCTCATCTCCTTTGTGAACCCTGCTACCTTCCTCTCTTTCATGATTTCACTGGGTTCATATAGATAACCTGGGGAAATTTTCTCATCTCAGAGAACTGAAGTTAATCACAACTTGACAGTCCTTGTTGTCATATAAGGTAACTTATTTGCAGGTTATGGCACAGGATGTACATGTCTTTGGTAAGGAAATTTCTTCAGCTTCCTAAAATACTGTGGAGTGACATAAGAAAAGCATCTAAAACAGGTAGCACCAATTCTAAAAATACAGGAAAAGGAAAAGGAGACAACAATGTAAACATGAATGAACATATAACAACATAAAAGAAAAACAAGGAGTGTTGTGGCATAAAAAATATGGAAAGTTTTTTCAAAAAGGGAAAGCAATGAATTATGTTTTCATTAGTGAGAAATTAAATAAGACATAGACATAGAAACATTCTTCAAACTTGGCTTAGTGGTCATTTAAGTTCTCTTGGATTAGAACTGTAAGAATGAAAGGTTAGATTGAGTCATGGTTAAGCAGAGCCCCATGGATGTTGTGTGTAAAGATAATTTTTGAAGAAGATAACCTAGAATGGGAAAAAAAGAAAACTAACTATAGAAACAGTGAGAAGTGGAGGCAAGGGAGCTACCCTTATTGGAAGTGCATATGAATATTTAAATATGTCAATAAAAAAGAAACACATTAAGTGTAACAAATAAGACAGAATAATACAATTTATACCACCAGAAAAGAGGAAAAGAGAGAGAATCTTCTTACTTTAACTGATATGAGAAGAAAATAGCTAAGTTGTATATAAGAAAATTAAAGGAATTTCTGTCTAACTATTTTCTCTGTGAAACAGAAGTTAAGATCAGGGGCTGGGAGTGAAGGGAAGTGGAAGAGGGAAGTGGCTGGACTTATGAGAGCGTAGGTATTGCTGAAATGCCGAATGGAAAGACAGCCCATTGACAAGAACATTATAATGGCATCAGGGAACTGCAAGTACCCTCCTAAATTAAAGAAATAAATATTTTGGACCAGTCTTGACTGCTCTGATTTTTCTCTTGAAGTGCCAATGAGCTGCATACAAAAGACAAAGTTACAGTTGGATTTATTAAAGTTAGCAGATTTTTCTCCAATCAGGAGTAGTGGAAGCACAACAAAATAAGAGGACTAGAAATCTGGTAAGTAAATGGATACAGGAATGGAACATACAGGCCACTACATTAAAATGGACAGATAAGAGACTGAAATTCAAGTCACAAAACTGATATATTTGAATGAGGGAGAGAGAAATATGTATGTATGAATAACTCTGACTACTTTATTTGAGAAGTAGCCCAATATAGATATGACAAGGATTAGGGTGTGACCACAGAGTGGCTACCTGGGTGGAGAAGGTTCACCAAGGTGTGGCAGTCAAGGAACCATGAGACAAGGTCATTAGATGGAGTTACTCAGGGTGATGTCAGGCCCAAGGGTGGAGAAGGTGACTGTCAGGCAGGCGCCAAAGTTCTGCCAGAGGTTGACAAGCTCAAAACAGACCACAAAAGCAGAATCATTTTTTAAATGATTCAATTAAAATCCTTCTTATGGCTCTTTGGAAAGGGAGATTTTCTTGTGTTTTCTTAAATGAATGCACTTGAGTCTTTACAATGGCTCAAATGTTTTTCCCATTTGAATACTCAGCACTTAGCAACTAGCCAGCCACCTCTGGTCATCTGGCCTTTAGATCTGGAAATAGTTAACACTGGGCAGAATGCCGGTCAGCTTCCTTCTCTATTGAACTGGTCAAATGACAAAGGCCGGCTGTGGTGGAGATAGCTTGGAATGGAGAATGTTCAATGATATGAAATGTCCCAATTTTACATTTTGCGCTTGGGGCTGCAAAACCTTTGCTTGTTCTTCAAGTTCCCGGCCTCCATGATTCAGCCCTGCCATAAAAGAGTAATTTTGAAAACAGCTATAACACTTTGTATTGTTTAATGTACTCTGTAATGCAAGATAAACTAGCTGCTTCCTAACCCTATAGGAGGGAAGAATTGTGTTCATATGTTCAGCTGTCCAAAAATCATAAATTAAATCATTTAGTTTAAACTTCTACCTGATATGAACAAAGTACAAGTGAATTAGCAAGTGCTTTCAGGAAGTGATAACCAGGGAAATTCTTAAGTAAAGGCCCATCAAAAATATTACCATTTGCCTTCTTCCAATTCAAGGTAGTATAGCTTCTATTTACAGAGTACCAGCCTGTGTGTAAAACTGAAGAAAATACAAAAAAGTCCACACTTCATTTGATGAGGACACTTGTGGTCTTATGTGGAATGTGCATAATACACACGGAATATTCACAAAACATAAGAGTTTATCAACTATCAAAATTTTCTGAAATAAGTGATACATGTTTAGGAAGGAGAAGCTCTCTAGGAAGAAGAGGCTCTGTTTTCTCAAAGATGAGTGAAATATAGCTTCCATTCTGGTGGAACTCACAAAGTACAGAAGAAATAGAAATGTTTACAAGCAAACTATACTATACTGTGTGTGGAGACCCTTGGGCTACTAAGATGGAGCCATTTACAGGAGATTAAGAAAATTCCCACAGGTGGTGATATTGGAAGGAAGCCTGGAAGACATCAGAAATTCGCCAGGGTGAGTGAAAGGAAGGTGAGAAGTGGCTGTCCAGGGATAAGCATTCCTCAGAGAGACCTTCTCACACTCCTATCATTCTAAATAATGCCCTTGTTCAATAGTCCATAATTTATTCAATAGTTTTGGAACTCGAAGGATGAAACTCCAAAGACTATATGATTCAGAATTTGGAAATAAGTAATAACATTTTAAAAAAAGGAAGTGTTTATCAGAGTTCCTATAGCTCCAAAATGGAAAAAGTGAAACTAAATAATCAATATGTATCTGTGGAATAAATGATTGTACAGGCAAACCAGAAAGTCTGTAGGGAGAACCAGCAGAGCTTACCAAGGCAAAATACCAACACTGAATAGTGTCTCTACTAATTAGAAGAGTACTGATTTTTATTGTTCTTAATATTCTACCCAATTCATTCAATATTATAGTAATTAAATGAGACGTAACTTAGGTTTTATTGTTCTACATCCTTGTAAAAATATTCTATGCTTGCTTATGATATTTTTGCAGTTGCAATTTAGTCATTCTCCTTGGATGGGTACTCCAGGCTGCTTGAACAATTGTTTATTGGAAGAGACAGGCAAGGGAGAGTCATGCTCTCGATGACAATTCTGCTGTTTCACAGGCTGACAATCAGCATCTGACTTTTTAGTTGGTAGGACAAAGTGAGAACCAGATGTATCAGAACACAGCAAAAATATCCCCAGCAATCCAATGTTCTCAAAATGGAAACATCCCAGCTTAGTCTGTACTGTCATCCAGCAACAACCAAAGCTGATGGGATCCACAGGTACTGTGGAGAAATGCCGGAACTGTTAGAGACTAGAGTGACTCTGATTTCTCTAACATGTAAGGAGTTTAGAAGTCACTACACTGATCTAATGACAAATAAAAGCTGAACAAACTGAAATATCTACGATTCTTACATTCATAGAAGACCATAGTCACTGGGAAAATGGTTGTTGACAAGTTCAGAGACAGGCAAGTGCAGAAAACAGTAACTTCTGAAAGAGAAACCCAAGAGCAGAAAACTCCACAGAAAGGAGAACCAGGGTAGGAAAAACTGAACTGTAATTCATTTTGTTGTTATCCCAGGGAAGAGGAAGGAAGTGAGAAGCCTTCAATTGTTAGTATCTTCATTACTCTGTCTCAGTTAGCTTTTCATGTAGCCTCACATATATTTTTTGGGAAGAAAAGCAGCTGGACTTAGGACTAGACTTTTCAAGGCTTAGAAATCACAGCGGATATTCTGCTTCAGGGCCATCTGGACAGCCAAGGAAAGTCTGCCTGAAAGACTGAGTGAATTAATGGATGAGCCAACTCAATCACGTATCTTGGTAGCTATGAATTTAACGGCCTTCTCATCTCATTCAATGCTCACACCTTACCTCTGTTGTATATTAGTCTAGTTTATTTACTAGATTCATTTTTCAAACTTTCTTCTCTTCATGGCATCCCAGATATTATAAGTTTCACCAGGAAACTCCTACTTTGCTGGTGTCATCAAGTTCAAGTCCTGCTTATGGATAGGTCCAACTCAAAGTCAGGATATCTTTGCTGGAGAAAAGTAACTTACCCAACCACGGATATGTTAAATCATCATCACTATATGCTGCAGATAGTTCTGTGTATATTGTATCTCCTAACTGCCCCTTTGGCCTTATTTTCTCTGTTTCTCCTAATGTTCTACGTTAGCTAAAGTGATGTTCCGAAGGAGATAGTGTCACATTTGAGTGGAGTGCATCTACAAATAGGTTCTGTATTCTGTATATTATATTACTTAGAAAACTTGATTTAGAATGATCAATAGAATATCTCAATAATTAGTTAGCTATTCATTTCAGATTATTTTCTCATATTTTCCTCTATGTTCAAATTGTGTGTACTCCTTTGTAAACTGACAACTATAATGAGAAAGAAACTATAATGTAAAAGAAATTACATTAATGCTTTACTATCTTAGAAAAATTAGGATTATTAGTAAGAAAATTAAATGTAAACATTAAATTTACAATAGGTATTATTTTTAAATGAAAATTTACACTTAGTGCAACAGTTTAAAATCAGATTTTCTTGATTATTATTTTTAATTGAATTTATTGGTACATTTATATACACATTATGATGCTGTGATTATTTTTATGAAAAGAAGATAGAGTTATATGTAGATCTCTGAATTTTTAGAATTTAATTCTTAATATATGGATATCATATGTAAAAAATTACAAAAGTACTCTTAATTATTCAAAGAGACTCTATAAGACAATAATAATGGTCTTAATAATATTTGAATGATTTTTTCAAAAGATGGTTATTTACCCTACTATTCTGTTATCCTTTGCAGTTGTTATACCTATAATAATTGTCATTTAAGAATACAGTTTAACTCTATGTATCATTTTATGTTTTGCTAAGTTATTATTGTAACCTACGTGATGATAAATTATTTCCTATTTCTTATAATTACATTTAAAAACAGAAATATATATGTAGTGTAATTACCTTGCCTAAAACTAAAATGCAATTAAATCGGTGAGATAGAATGGAATCAATAAACCAAAGATTTAATGTATGGAGAAACAACACTGTATCTTTCCTTTCATAAATTCCTTTAATGTCTTTTTTTCTCCAAGGTCCTTTTTCTTTCTTTTTAAAATATTAAATGTCATCCTTACACTTGATGATGGATTTAAAGAGTTGATGCCTTCCTTAAGGGGTCGCAAATGTTGACAGTTCTAAGTTGAATTGAAACAAGAGTTTGGATTCTCTCTTATTTTATTTTCTGCTTACTCTTAAATAATATAACATTAGTGAAATTCTTACATTAGTGTGAAACCACAGGGGGATTAAGAAGCAACGTAGGCAGTTGAGTTCCCAGTGCTCCCAGTCTGAAAAGCCAATAAAACTTACTGGAATAAATCACGAATATAGTGACAGTTAATTCAGGTTTCCTCATTCAGCTTCTTAAATAACCAAAGAAATAACAAGTACCTCAAGTGGAAATAGATTTTTTGAAAAGTCCTTGCCAATGCGCTCTCTCTGGAGAGCCCTGTGAGCTCCGAAGTCAGCTGGCGGCTGTCTTAAGACATCAGCAAACTCAGCACAATTGCTGAAAGCTAATAATGGAAGTGAAGCCTCTTTTGCTAAGAAATAGTGCTCAAGAATTACTTAAAATTTAGGAGTTATAACGTCTCCCAAGAAGTGGTGTGACATGGAAAACAGCATGTAACAAAAGATATGATGAATCTCTCCTTTTGCTTTACTTATTTATAAAACTGGTAAATTATTAAGTAGGATTAATGTACATGATGTAAAATAGGAAGACACTAACTGGGTATAGTGAGAAGTCTCCCTCTTACCCTTGTACCATAGATACCACTTTATTTCTCAAAGATGATAAGTCTACATAAATTCCACAATATATTTTCTGCATTTCTAAACTTATCCACAGAAATATCTTTCCACATATGTTATCATGTTATATATATTTTCTGTATTTTGAATTTTTTTCCTTAAAATGTCTCATAAAACTTCACATTTCATAATTAAATGATTAACATGGTAATACATTGTGCTTAAAAATAATTAGTATTTAAACTTTTGATAAACATTTAAAATTTATGCACTTTGATATTATAACTGATGATCTAACTAGATTTTATTACACATCATTTTATGTATATTATTAAACTATGAGAAAAACCTTATTGTAAATAATTTTCTGAAAGCCAGTTTCTCCTCCGATCTCAGGATTAACATTTATAGAATTCTCATATAATATCACTTTGAAAAGGGAGCTGGACATTTAACACTAGAATCCTACATGTCTAATAGGTTTTAGTGTTCATTCTAGAAGCTTCACATCTTCTGAAATGCCAATAAAAATATCAGAAAGGAAAAAAGAATTTTTAGAAATTATAAATTCATTTACAGGAAGGATTTAGAGTATTATGGCAAATAAACTTTTTTTTTTTTGAGTTTTTGTTTGTTTGTTTTTTTGAGACAGAGTCTCGTGCAGGCTGGCCCTGAACTCAATATGTAGACCAGGCTAGCCTCAAACTTATAGCAATCCTCTTGCTTCTGTTTTCTAAGTGCTGAGATTACAGGCATGAGCCACCATGCCCGGTTTGGCAATGAAATCTTATATACTTATATTTTAAAGAAATGGTATGTTTCTTGAAATTGAAACTGTACTAGAATTTCCAAGGTTTATGATTATCATTCATATACAGATATAAACTGGGTGAGATAAACTACTAAATTTATTGTGTTGGAATAGGAAAGCTTCCTCCACTCTCCCAGATGGGGTTAGAATGATGTAGCTCAGGGTCCAATATCCACTGAACTACTTCCAATAGTTCAATAGGCTTTTGTCAGTAGTCAGGGAAAGAAACTTCCTTCTAGAGGAGGTAATATTATGTTTGAGAAAAAAAATCAAAACATCCTTCTCATTAACTCTGCACTCTTCTTAAAGGGATGGCAAGGAAATAGATCAGAAAAAGTGTGAGAAAATATACTATAACTAGAATAAATTGCAAAGAAAAACATAGCAGTCAAACAGAACATTTGAGAGAATGATATTAATTGGTTTTTGCAGATTTGAGTCCTATTGTAGGAGACTTTCAAAAATGTTAAAGTATAGGACAAAGGTGTCCAGCAAAACACAATTAGGATTATGTAAAGCTTTTTCTATTGAAGGATCTATAGTGACCTGGGTTTTCTAAAGAAGTTCCAGTTTTAAGTGCCTGTAAATCTTTAATCAAATATGTTTCTTAAAGATATTTTAAAAGGTGAAATATTTGTTGATTTGTTAGGTTTCATAATTTAATTTGAAAAATTAATTTTATTGATACATTTTATATATACATTATGATCACGTTCAACATTGAGAATTTGTACCAGTACATGATACATCCTGATTCTCATTTTTGCCCAATCTCTTGCCCCTCTCTACAACACCTCACCCCCATCTACATAAGCTTTGTTTTCTTTTTTGCAAATTAAATTTTTCCTTTCCTCTATTTGCTTTTGCACACTCTCCTTTCCTTTTGAACATTTTCTTCTATTTTACAATATCTATCATACATTTTGGAATTCATTTACACTTTAAGTTTCTCATACCAGAGAAATGATATGGTATTTACACATCTGTGTCCTATTTATTTCATTTATGAGTATGTCCTCAAGGTACATCCATTTGAGTATAAATAGCTCAAGTTTATCATTCTTAATGGCTGAATAATACTCCATTTTATAAAGAAAACACATCTTCTTATCTAGTCCCCACTTGATGGACATTTCGATTATTTCTAAGATTTATCTATCACAAACTGAGTTGCTATAATCATGGGTGCACATATAGATTTCATAAAATTTATAAATCAGACATTATTTTTTAAAACCTTGCTTTTTTCCAATTAAAAATATGTACAGGATCTGAATATATAATTTTCCAACTAAGATCTACAAATAGCCAAAATAACATAAAAATATATTTATTTGTCATCATGAAAATGAAATTAAAACAAAATCCTTCACCCCTTTACAACCGTGAGGATGGTTAAAATTAAAGCCTGCTAATGCTAAGGAACAACAAGATTATAGAGAAATAAGAAGTTTCATATATTGCTGGTGGGAATGTAAAATGTTGATGCTGTTTTGGAAAACATTCCAGTTCCTAGGGGTGATTAAACAGTTTTCAACATGATAGTCATTTCATTGATAGACAATCAAAAATGTATGCTTACACAAAAACCTGTAGAGAAATATTTATGGCAGCATCATTAATACTGGTAAATAGGGAGAAGTAAACCAGTGTTCATCAGTTGATACATGGATAAATAAAACAATATACATATATATATATATATATATATATATATATATATATATATATGGAAAATCAGTTAACCATGAAACACTTATAAACACTACAGCATAATGAACATTAGTATTAGGCTAAATGAAAGAAGCCAATCACAAAAATCACATATTGTATGATTCCATTCACCTGAAAGTCTAGAACAAGCATATCTGGAGAGACAGAAAGTATGTCAAAGGTTGCTCAGGTGTGAGGGAGAAAGGATACTAAGTTAAGGTTTGTCTCAATCTCTTATGCTACCATTACCAATGTCTGGTAATTCATAAACAAACAAGAATTTGTTCCTCACCATTCTGAAGCCTGGGAAAACCAACATCAATTGTCAGGAAAGAGCTGAACTCCCTACCAAGATGGCTCTTTGAATACTAAATCCTTTGGTGGGGAGAAAGACGGCTCATGTACCAGAGGGACAAAGTCCCTTGGTCAAGCGTTTTGGAAGGGCATGGAACTCCTTTCATGTGGCAAAGCCCATGTGGCATAATCCTCACACCTTTTAAGAACTGTTATCTGAACTGACACTCCCTGAATTTTGGGGGAACATTCAAACCATCGCAGGAACAACTACTTAGGAGTACAGTTTCTTACTACAGTGATGAAAATGTTAAACCCAATTGACAGTAACAGTGGTGATGCTCACAGTTCTGACTTTATTTAAAGCCCCTCTATTGTACACTTTAAATGCATGACTTACATAATGTGAAAATGTATCTTAGAGCTTTTGAAAAAGTCATCCACCTTCCTAGGAAAGAAAAAAAAAA